>KK117202.1:228618-282712 GCA_000611955.2 Stegodyphus mimosarum
ATCTTAAACAAATAAAAAGCGATAACTATCGTTATATTAATTAATTGATGGGTTATTTTTATTTTGAGTTAATGAAATTCTATTTAGATGTAAAGACTTATTTCAACACATTTAAAAAATTATTTTCTCTATAACTCTATAGAATTATATATATATAAATATATATGTGTGTGTGTGTGTGTGTAAAATAGAGGATATCACGATGACATTTGAGAGGGTATTTGCACGCATGTAAGTCTTTTTTTTTTCCTTCAGCATTCTGTATAGTGATGTAGACGATCGCTGCACGTTTACATGACTATTTGTTGTTTTTCCATACTTAAACATTTGCATTTTTAAGATATCGCGTATAGCAGCAAAGACGTTTGTTAAAATTTAGTTGTACATAATATAACAAACAAATCTTTTTTTTTTTTTGTATTGCTCGAAGTTTAAGATATTTAATACTTGTAGAAAGCACAGGAAATTAAAAAGATTCGATGCAAAAACTTATTAATTTCATTTAACGTTACGATTTATTAATGAAAGCTTTGCAAGAATTAAATACCGTAGATTTTCTTTTTTTAATAATTTTTTTCTAAGCAAATGAATTTAATATTTCTAAGAAGCTTATGTTATTATTTCATTTTAAAATTTTATGCAGTAAAATTTCCTTTAATTATATACATGGCATGTGTACAATATGCAGCATGTTTCCCCAAAAGTACCCCAATGTTGCATAGCGCATTCGGGATGTTAAAAAGACCTGCACTGCAGGTGCAAGACATATGTGACTTCAAAGCACTGTGACATTACTTGCAACTAGACGAACAGATAAATCCTATGCTTTATTTTCATGGGCATTTTCTGATTGTAGATCTCCAAACTAGATACCCATCGATTTCTTCTTTTCAACTTTAAGAAATCAGTTAAGTATCAGGAGACATTGAAACTGCACAAAATTTCAGTGAGCAGTCAATTAGACTTCGACAACATTTAATCGATGCCAAGCTACTTTGACTGATGGTCCATAATCTAAGGATACAGGCATTTGTTGCAATCAGCTTAATGAGGTAAATCAGGCAGATTACAGCAAGCGAACTCTGTTGGGTACATTCTGTAATCTGCATTGTTGAATAACGTAACGTAATGCGCATCATAACAACGCAATGCGAACGCTGGTGAAATAAATTAAGAGAATTTACATATTTGATCTAGGATCTCCAGAACTACTGGACAGATTTTAATAAAATTTGCTGTGAACATAGGTTGATATGATACAAACAAACTAAACTTTCAATAGTTATAATAGACACACATGTTCGTGTGTAACACTCACGGGAGTCTGAGGGTCTGAAACAGCGGTTGCAGAAGACACAAAAAAATGATTAATAGGGGGTTATGATCCTCTCTTACAACCATACAGGCCTCGCAGCGTGATGTCATACTGGAAATAAGGCAGTTTATCAGTGCCTATGGCAGTTGGTCCCACTCATTCAGCAAATCTATTTTCAGTTCCTGGATGGTTCTCGGAGGGGGGTTGCGAGTTGCAATTGCCGTTCCCAGAGCGTCCCAGACATGCTCTATAGAGCCGAGGTCTGGAGACCTGACTAGCCAATCCATCCGGCGAATATCCTCATTCTCGAGAAATTCGTCGACCAGAAGAACTCTATGTGGCCTCACGTTATCATCCTGTAAGATGAACTCAGGGCCCACTGCATCCCGGAAAAGGAGAACATAGGGCTCCAAGACCACATCCCTATATCTCACACCTGTCACAGAGCCTCTGTCAAAGACGTGGAGAGGTGTGCAGCCATCCAACATGATATGTACCCAAACCATTACACTGCCACCACCATAATTTCTGATTTCGCGGACATTGGAGGGTAGGTAGCGGGTTCTTGGCTCTCTCCATGTGAAAGAACGGCGCGAATCAGTGTTTAGGCTAAAACTGGACTCTTCGGTGAACAGAACGGACACCTATTGCTCCGTACTCCAATCACTATGCTGCCTGCACCATTCTAATCGGACTCTCCTGTCCGTAGACTCCTCTCCGTAGAAATTTAAATGACCAATAGCCTCAAAACTGACTTAATCTTGGGTAGCAAGCCAAACTCATTTTTGCTACTGATAAAACTGGATTCGCTGACAAATGATAAACTGCGCTTAAACCGCAATATACCTTTTTAATTTAACCAAAAGTGACTGCAGCTCAAACAACTGATCATTTATAGAACTTATAAAGAGAATTTTATATCCACAAAATTTGTATGCGGTGTTTTAAAAGGTCATGAAACTCACATTTACGGAAAACGCGTTCATGAAGAGCAAAAGAGCTTCAGTGCAGACGAACGATTACAAGAACTTAACTCACATTTACGGAACTGTGACAATTACAAGAACTTGGAACATCTGGCTAAAATTTTGGATGACTCGGAAAATGAATTTATAGGATTTTTACAGTTAATTAAATAAATATATCTAAAACATCTTACAGAATTTTACAAATACTTCATATATAATCAACCGAATAAATTTTATACATGAGATGCCTTTTTAAATGAAATCTGATTTTTTGAATCAAGGCATTTTAAACGTTTCTAGCGTAAAACGAATTTTTTAAACTGCATTGTAAATGTGAAATTCTACAGTTACTTTTCTCACAAATTTTCGCGTGACGCTAAAAGTTTCCTCATTCCTTGTCTGTTCCCATGCAATGCAGTGCATTTATACCATTAAAATTGTGTGGAAATTTCTCATAATGCAGAAATATGTATAAATATAGAAAATTTCCGAAAATTGGATTAATTTTGTTTTTTAGCATTTCTTTGTTCTTTCATCTCTCTAGTTTTTGTTTTCAACACATTTTCAGAAGCTCTTCTTTGTCCTACAAACATTCTAACTCGCATACTTTACACTTCTTAGTTTCAATTTGAAAACTTTTTCATACACTGAAAATAGAATCATTAGTATCACTTCAAGAAAAAACTTTCACATATTATTTAGTTTCATTTTAAAAATTGGTCTAAGAACCGCAAAGATACATATATATCACACAAATACAAATGAAATATATTATTTCTAAAACTAGTTGAGATAATCTTCAAAATAGACATCTTCAAAAAATGCAAGCACAGTGTTTTTTTTTCTTTAAAATATATATAAAAATGTGTTATTTTTGCAAATAAATATATGAAAATTTCAAAAACTTTGTCTGCCATTTTGCACACGTTTGTTTAGTTAAAAATTATCTGCATAAATTTCAGCATTAAATTCAAAAGAATGCTTGTAATATTTTGAAACAAATAATTTTAATATCTTCGAATATTTCCTGGCTAAAACTCTAGCTGTGAGAAAAAACTCAGATTATTGTTTCAAAACTCTGATCTGAGATTACATCTCAGATTATTATTTCATTCAACTACTGTTTATTCTAAGAACGAAAGCAATATATTTCGGTTGATAAAAAGAGCGATTACATTTGAAAACTGAGTAAAAATTAAGCATTCATATTTAATCTAAGCATGATAGCAGAAGGATAAGCTTTCTTTTAGACATCATAGCTTGTCCCTAGAATTTAGAAGTCGCAGAATTTGCACCGGGCAGCGAAAAACCTAGCGCCGGCCCTGATTCAGCCTCAAGGTATGCCGGGAAACTGTCGTAGATTCCATATAACTTCGGAGTTTGTAAATAATAACATTAAACTTATTACTTTTCCACGTTGTAGAGAATGGAGCTATATTTGCAGAACTAGAGCAGAAATACATTCCCTAATCTCGTGATCTTACTTTCTAGATTTTACTCTTTTTAAGAAGTATGTATCATCTGCAGAAAAGATAGCTTTACGAAAGAAGCTTTGTGTTTCATTTTTAAATATTTTTACTCGGAATAATGGACAATACAATTAAATTATCTTCATAATTCGTAAATGATCACTTTGAAACTACATAATAAATTTGAAGTTTAGTTTTGCAGAAAAGTATTTTGGACCACTCAGGTTAAATTATTTAAATATGGCAAAGCTCACGAAGATAACTTAAGGGAATGGATGGCTTAGAGAAGGACTTTTTTCAGAGAAACTGGCTCGTGATTATGTAATACATGGGAAAAATGGCGAAAAGGAACCATTCCATTCGCCTTGGCTTAAGCCCGGATAAGACTAGGAGCATTCAAGCTTTAACAACTCGGTCTCGAAATAGAGTTGCGATACAATAAATTACTCAACAAACTATAATACTCGGTTAGATGACCATTCACAATAACATTTTAAATCTTCTTTGGTCATATTAAAAAGATGATGTTACACACCGATATCTGCTTGAGTTCTAAAAATTGAAAAATATTAGTCACTATGGCATGTGGTATCTAAATCGTTAATCTCTATAAAAAACTATACTTCACTTAAAAGAATGTGTAAGCAGCTGAAAAGTTAGTGCTTATGAAATTTAAAGGGAGACAAATAGATTGAAATTTTTTCAGAGTAATTATTTCCCCCTCAAAATGATTTTGGTTTATTTGATTATGGGAAAGCACTCGCGGGCTATCTGCCTGAGAGGAGGGATGTTTTCGTGGACGACGTTCTAAGGAAAACTGGCTCGTATACATGTTACACATGGGAAAACATTGAAAACGCCCAAGTAGCCAGCCCGTTTGCGGCATTCGAACCTTGGCCCGAACTACCAGTGTTCAGCTACTTGACCGCTCAGCGCTGATGTGTGGCTTCTCAAAATGTGTATCGTTTTTCTTAATCGAAGCAAATGTAGTAAAGAGCTTATATTTCAATACTAGAACCGAAGGAGAAATGCAAAACGCATTAAAAGCATCGATTCTCTGCAATTTGTATGAGAATCATGGAATAATTTTGAAATGTTCGGAGAGTTCCGCTGGTCTACTGCGGGGGAAAAAATAGAGTTATTGAGAAAAATAAATCGACGGAAAAATAAAATTATTGAGTAGTCAATTGAGTAGTAAATAATCAATAGTCAGTAGTAAATAATCAATAATCAGTAGTAAATAATCAATAGTAGTCATTAAAGTTATTGAGTGCTATATGAAACCTAATAGGCCTTGAGCATCACATTTTTTTTTTTTTTTATGCGCTGAAATTTTGTTGAAATGAGAAATTTTCTCCTTTAATTGTGGCACAATTAGAACCTAATTTTCAGCCGTAAGCCCTCGACAAAGACATCCACCACAAAGCAGACACATCTCAAACGCTTTGTCATAACTTGGCACTTATCTTAGTAATGTTTCCTCTGTTATGAGAAATATGAATATTTCTAAAAGGAATATAAAACTATCTTATAGTAATGAAAAATATTATTTTTTGCATTGACGTCAAGATGGCAGAGGGTGTCATCAAACTCCTTTTCAATACATTATAAAAATAGCTTTAATGTTCAGCTAACAGTAGACACACCCAGTATGATACAGACGAAATTTTTTAGGGCGGGGACCAAGACGTACTAGGGAGGATTTAGTTTCAACTAAGCTAAAATATTAGACTCCAGTTTTGAAATATACCTGAAAGATCTATTGTAAATTCTAGAAAAAATCGTCCTTTTTTAAGATTGGGCAGAGATTTTGGCATTGAAAATCATCATTTTAATTTTGAAATTAAATAATAAATTTAAATATCATGAAGTAAAATTGTTAACTAGATTATTTGAAAAATTCCGTAAAATATGCTTTGTTACAGAAAATTTGCAAATTCATGTCATTATGAAACGATGTTGTTATTAATAATAACTAGTAAATATATTATTTTTAACGAGTCTTTGGATTCATAAATAATCACAATTTAAAGTTCCTTTATTGAAAATATATTGCAAGTTTTCCTCATTAACTGCAAGCAATTAACGCCAAATCCATTAACTTCGGGAAACAAATTAAAATTTGGTGTCCGTACGTTTCAGAATATTTCACTATAATTATCAATAATCCAGTTTTAAAAATTAAGCTTTATCAGTTAAATGAGCCTCGTCACATTTGAAGTCTCTTGTATTAGGCATAGGAATTGTAAATTAGAGTAAAATATGAAATTCAGAAATTGTAAACGGAGTAAAAATGCCACTGCGTTTTCAATAAAGGAATTGCAAATTACGATCTTAAACGGTTCTTAAAAATATAGCAGTTGGGAAATGCCAAATGAAAATTTAAAATAATAGCAGCTATATTAACTTTTATTTTTAACACTGCTATTACTACATAATTAATACATAAAGGGAAATATTTTTATGATGAAATAATTTATGCAATATTTCACTTAAATGCACTTAATTAATATTATATAATTAAATGTGTTTATGATATTATTATATTAATTATATAAATATACAATAATAATACTTATATAAATAATAATGATTATTATTATATAAATATGTAGTATTAATCAAATGCGTTTTAATGAAGTTACATATTTGTAATATTAATATAAACATATAATTATTAATTTCAGCGTGAATTTTAAAACTGAAACGATGGTTTAGCTACAAAACCGAAAATAAAATGAAATTTTAAAAAAACAGTTAAAGAATACTCTCCATTTTTATTATTCTACTTTTATCATTTTATAATTTTCTTAATGTTTACATTAATGCAATAACAATTTTACGAAAATTAAATTAAGTAATCTTTTAGGGCGTACAAATATTTCATATACGTATTACTACTTATTCAGTCTTTTGTGCGCTTTTAGTGATTTTGTCCGCTTTATAACGTAAATGAATATCTTAAAAGTATCAAATTACAACATATCTATTAACAAGTTTTTAAATTTATAGAAAAGGAAGAAAAGAGACAGAGAAAGGAAAAGAAATGCGGGGCTATTTTTGGACAATGCGAAAATCAATATTACCGAATTAATTCTTCTTACAATTTCCAAATAGTTAATATTTGTTTTGTATCATTCCGAAACTAAACGATAAAGAATTTTTAAAAATTATGTATAATTGAGAACAAATAGAATAGGAACTTGTAAATATAGCTAATACTATATTGCATCAGCATTAAGACGTAATCGATAATGATCAGAATAAAGCGACTTGCATAAAAGTCTGATTTGAAATAATCGATTTTTAGATATGAGACATGTGGGTCACCGCAAAGTGCATGCTGTTACAAATTAAGTTTCATCGGTCCTAGAAATCAATAGAACAATTCACTCTATCAGTTTTTTTTATTTTTTAAAAGTAAACACATAGGCTTAAATTAACTTTTCTTGAGCAAACAGCTTTATCGTTAAAAAAGAGTAAAAAAAAAGAGTAATTGTTTCTTTACATTTAGTAACAAATGTCAATTAAAAGAGAAACTTAGCATTTTTTTTTAAAAAACAGTTTTTTGTTATTGTACAAAGGTCTTTTTTAAAATAATGCTTACGCGCACGATAATCACTTATAAATTTTTGAAACCGAGAAGGAAACCCATCACTTACAACAGAATATTTAAAACCTTTGCTTCATATTGAGAAAATATTAATATTAAACATAGTAAGAAACTTTTCCTAGCGTCGATTATATCAAAGTTATATGTAAATGTTTTAATTGCATTTGACTCGTACTTTTATTTTACTTGGCCCGGAAGTAACACTTTTCTTTACTCGCTTTTTCTGGAAATTTATACTGAATATTTTAAGAAACATTGCTAGTAATTTTTATAAAAAAGAAAGGAAAATTTTGTGCAAATAGCGAAAAATCGTAGAATTTTATTTTTTCTCCCTTTTCCGTTTAGATTTTTAGTTTAGATGATTTGGGAAAAAATTTTAAGCTCTGTCTCCTAAGATATGGGCAAATCACAGCATGTTTTTCAGAATTTTCACGATGACGAAAAGAATCTGTTACTAATTCCCTCCCCCCTCCCAAAACGGCATTTTCATTTTCCCTTGTCTTTCTCAAACTTTTCAACTAACCTTGACTTTACTTCGAGTCAATCTAATGCTGCTTTTATCATTGCTACTGAGTGATTTAAAAACATTCCGACCAACTTTACTGTCCCCCCACTTTCCGCGCCGGTGTTTCAACTTTCAGACTTTTCCCGCATGCAATCCCTTGTCCGCAGTGTTACAGCAGCGTCTACATATGGCCTCCGGTTTGAAATGGAGAGGGCGCTTGACATGACAATATCTACTTACCTTGGTCAACTTTCTTCAGGATATGCTCCTTGTGCTCTTCGGCACAAGGCTGCCCTAATACGAGAAGAAGATAACAGCCCGGTGGGGCGCACGCCATGCTTAGGGCGGCAAAGGGCGGCCGGCCGGAGGGCTGCGGATGATGAACGTATTAAACACGGAGAGTGTTCTTCAGAACATAGCAAAGGTCCGCTGCCGAATGCTATAATGGGGTCTCCGTTACTGCAAGACCAGCTGCTCCGGCACCGCAGTGACGTCGCCGCGTCACGTGACTGACTGCCGCACGCAGCGGCAGCGGCGGAGGGTTGGGGCAATAAAAATGAAAGAGTGGAAAGAATTTCAGGGGTGCCACACCCCCCTTTTGGTAGACACTAGATCAATAGATGAGGCAATTTCTTCAACGGTATTGCAGTGCTAAGGACACGTGTTAGGGTTGAGAGAGCGAGAGTTTTTTTTTTAATTATTTGTTTCTGATGCACGAGAACTCTTGAAAGGGTAATGTAGCTCTTACTGCTCTTAACAAATGAATAGTTTAATTTCACCTCTTTTGTTCCTTAGATTTTAAACATTTTATCTTGCGGTTTAATGATACCTTATGGTCTCGGCTTTAAGAAGGTAATTCCCTCATAAAAGAGATCGCCATTTATTCCTGACTCGCATTTCATAACAAACTTTTTTTTCCCCTAAGATTATAACTTAATTTGACATGTTAAAGTTAGATTATTTAAAGTTAAGTTAGATTTTTCTAGATAAGTAAACTAAATTTAGTTCAGAGAAAAAATTATCGTTTTTGTCTGTTTTTCCAAGCAAATAAATAAATTTCTGTTCCGGTCTAGGAATAAACGTAAAAATAAATGCAAATGTAAAAATAATGCATGGTAAAGTTTTACCATATTTTTCTTAAAACTTTACCATTACAAAACATTCCATGCTTTTAAAATAAGCTTTTAAGGATAAATGGGAAACCTAAGTGATTTTTTATATAATGTGGAGATAAAACAACCAAAATATGTACATAACAAAGTTTTTTCGCAATCAGAATTTGGATCAGTTTCTGGAGATGTAAGAATTGTGTTATTGTTATTAACAGATATTTTCTAGTAACCACATCTTCGAAATTAATTCTATATTCTTTGAGCGTCACAATAATTTGCGAAACCGTATGGCGAACTTAAATATTCTGTTTTACAGCAAAACTTAAAGAAATTTAAGAAATTATAATACATACTATAGAAATTGTCTTTATAAGAACATGTTTGAAAATTATGATATCATCTTAACCTTTTGCATCAATAATAGAATTTAAAGAAGAAAGTAAAAGCTTCTTAATAATTTAATCTACATTAGAAACACCAAAATAGCGGAAATTTGAGTGGTTTTTACTTTTCGGTAAGAAATTTGTAAAGCTATTTTAAAATAAAACAAAATTTGATGCTAATGAACATAACTTATCATAAAGAAGCTGCATTTCAATAAAACCAATTATGAAGAGAGGCTAATTCCTTACAAAAACAGCACAGGAGAATTCATAATTATAATTCAGACGAAACACAAACCTTTCATAGATCAGCAGGAGAAATGTAACAGATCTCGAATTGAATTTCCAGATCACTATTTTGAAATACCTTTGGAAGAGTAGGCAGTATGAAATGATATATAGGATATTTTACAATAGAATTAAATTCTTGTGGTTTCCGGTGCAAAATAAAGCAGCATAAACTGAAGCAAAAACACGGAAGTATACGTAGAATAATTTAGGCTTAGTTCTCTTATTAAAAATTCCAACAAGCAGTTCCGAAGAGTCAGAGATTTTGGTCAATTTTAATTTGCTGTAGATTACCTGACTTTTATTTTTAACTGTAAAACTGTAGGTATTATTTCACTCAATGCTCCCCCCAGTGCTATTATTCTAAAGCTAACTTTGACAGAAATATATGGGAATACATCTAGATAATTTAGGGTTCGTTCTCTTATTTGAAGATCCATTAGATATTTGAAGGAAAAAAAAACAGAGCTTTTGGTTATCTTTAATTTAGCACAGAGTACCTGACTTTGTCTCTTTTATTGTAAAACATTTATTAGGCACTACTGTAGTCGGTTTTTCTAAGTGCCATTATTCTAGTACTGTAAAATATTTATTACGCGATTTATTCTGAACATTCTTTTGAAGCAAAAACATAGGGATGGTAGTTACATCGAATACTGATTTCTGCGACTTACAGTGTAAACACAAAACACGTAAGTTGAAGCAAAAATATTATAGAACTGTACTACGTTAATATATTGCATCCAGTTCCTTTTTCAGAAACCAATGAAATGTTGTAAAATGTTTTATTTTATAAAGTTACAAAATAAAAATTTTTCAATGTTTAAAGTTACAGTTTTATAGGAAAGAAATAAAAAATTATTAACAAACAATAGAACCGTTGTTTGTTTGATTTCTTTTCTAGTATTAAGTTATAAAAAATTCTGAGAAGAAATATCTAAATTCATTTCTTATTGCCGTATTATCAGTTTCTCTTTCTAATTTAAGCTACAGAAAGCTGAGAGAAATTATCTCAATTACGTTTTTAATCATCGAAATCTATTACCATGTGAGTTTTCTTCTGAAGGATACATCGCATATTTTCGTGAAAGAAATAATCTCTTGCACTGATTTCGCTGTTGTGTTTCCAGTCAATATTACTTCAGTTCCATTAGCTTTTTTGGAATTTACTCAGTTAGCTTCTTTCAAAGATTTTAAGTATGTGTTCGAAAAACTCATTTATAGCACCGAGTTCTGTATCATAGCGTTACACTTCTTTTGCTAAACATGCCAAAGCTTACCCTAGATTTCCTTTATAAAATGATTTTGACATTTTACACTTATTATTAAAGATTTATGCTTAATTTTGGGCTGACAGCTATTATTTGGATTAATTTTTCTTTTGATTATTTATTTTGAAGTCTTTTAAGCTTCTCTAGAAGATGAAAATTAATAAAAAGGTAAACTGAGATGGGAAATAAAGTATATTTTGATTAAATGATCATTCCTGTCTTCAAGCTGAAATGTTATTGTGCCTTTTTTTTTCCTCCGAGGATCAAATTTTAGAAGTGAGCAAATCTAATTAAAGCTTAGCAATTGCTAACGGTTGAGAATTGCATTAATGTTTTGAATGCGCTGAAGAGAGATTTAAAAATATATTTTTCTCTCTTATTAAAAAGAGTTGATTAAATTTGATTATTGATTACTAATAGTCATTAAAACCGTAAATAGTTATTCTAATAATTATTACCTGGATGAGAACTGCAACGAGTTTAATCTGTTGTACCTTTAGTTTATATAGCAAAGTATGTCTGGTTATCGAAAACACGAGAAGCTTTCCCAAAACAGTGAATGTTTAATTAGAAATTATGCAAAGAATGAACTTTGAGCTAGATTATACAAGCTTATTAGCCCAAAAGTGGCGTTAACCCAGAAGGGCTATTAGTCTCAAAATTTTGCGTCGAATCACTAAAGCGTTGAATCACTTTTCAAATTGTTGCCACCAAATATTATCTCCTTGTATTATATTTAAAGAAATTAAGTAATGAAGAATCTGCATGAATATATGTACGTTTCGCACATTATGAAAAAACAGCGATACCTAGAGCCATCCAATTTTGAGTAACGTAGTCCTCCACCAGAATATGTGCACCTGGAAGTCCGAATTTTAAATTTTGAATTTTTTATTACCTATTTCATATTTTGTAAAACTTAAACGAATTTTTGATTAAAAAACTCAACGACTTCAAGGCGAGCAGTTGGAACACTATATGAAATAAAGTATTTTTATCTCCAGGGCGCAAACTGTCTATCGGAAATTCTAAAGATATGCAGTTTTTAAATACTTTTATCCCTACTTTACTCCATATGCTTTCGAAACGTGTTTGTGTGTGTAGATGAAGAAAACGCCCTTTTGGGCATAATATAAAGTCTGAAAGCTTTCAAATTTTATTTTGTTTACTTATTTATTCATTTTTTCATCACGAAAATCTTTTATAAACGATATACAAAAGTATATTTTAGCTAAATTTTAAATTTCACTTTCTAAATATTTATCGAAACATACAAAGATAATGATAACGCAAAGGGAAACAAATTCAGATTTATATTTACTTTCTGTCAGAAATCTAAAGTTCGTTGCCGTTTGTTGGTTACACTTTGTAATTCAATTTTATTGAAAGATAAATACCTACGACTGACACTTTTTAAAAATAATTTTAACATGTTTAGTTAATCATTAAAGTACTTACTTTAATTATAATTAAAAATGAAAAAATTATGAAGCCTTCTAACTTTTCAGAGAAAACTTTTTAAATCCGACAAAACTTGAAAGGAGATAATATTAACTTAGTCTCTTATTTACTAAACTTTTCTTGGATAGATAAATAAAAATAAATATGTTTGCATGTAAATAATTATAAATTTTTTACGTGAATAAAAAATTTATTTGTTTAATATCCTTGTACTGGAGAAAAATTATAAGAAATTTTCTTCATCTCGGACTGTATATGTTCAGCGGCCAATCAGCGTCCTTTCTCATTAATTTTAAACTATGATAAAAAAGCTGTTCACAAATATATTCCCAAACAAAGCCATATGTAATATAATGTTTTTTGTATAATTTCATATTCCTTCTTGAACAATTCTTCAACACATTTTCTGCTGTTTAATTATTTGAATACTGTAATTTTATTTCAGTTTTGGATTAGACTATTTTTAAGAAATTGGACATCATAATATATCATCACTTCTAACTATGGTCTGAGAGAAGGCAAAGAGTGAAGTAAGCATCCATTGAAGTTATAATCAATATTGATGAAATAAAGCCATGCCTTGTATGTAATTTTTAGGATTCTAAACTTAGTTAGTTCGTGAAAGATTTAGCTATTCTGTAAATCATAATAGTTAAATTCTTAAACTTTTCTCTTAGTTGACTTCAGTAAACTTTTTTTTTACTGTTAATAAATGAACAAACAATTTTTGTTTTAACTTGTATTTTCCCTTTATATTTCGACAAATGCATAAATTTACATCTGCATTTTCCCTTTTATATTTAACAGATGCATAAACAGAAATTTATTGTACCAGAAATGCTTTGTTTTATTGCAGTTTAATAATATTTTTAATAGATAGATAATAATCCTTTTAATAATACTTTTAATAAACTTTTAATAAATAGTTATTTACAGTTTAACAATGATTAAGAGTAAATTCCGTATACGCATCTTATGTACAAATATATAGAAATATGTATGAGTTTTGGAAAAAAAGTGTTTAGTAACTTTGGTATCATAGTAACAAATAGGGACCATTTAAAATTTATGTTACATGAGCTAGGCCCCAGAATGTGCTAGAACCCTGGAATATTTTTTAAAATCGATTTTTTCAAAATCTCGCTTCCTAAAAGTTAACATCAAATATCACATTCGAAGTTCTGTGAAAGGTTTATCCAGTATAATTAGAAATTTAGAAAACAATGATGAAACACTTTTAATTTTACGTTTAAATTAGAAATGGGTTAAGTCATAGGTAACCTTATTCAGAGGTATTTTATCTTTTATTCTATCCAATGGAATTTTTTAGTTTTCCTAAAATGAATTAAAATACTCTAAAGATAGAAAACTAACGTATATATTGGGAATATTTTTACCTGTTATTTCTGCAGTGGTAAAAAAAGAAACACTATTCTAGTCTCACAATTACGTCGCTGTGAGGGGTTATAAAAAAAGATGCACTTACTAAAAGTATAACTCAGTGCTTTTATTAGAATTCGAATTTGAAAACTTTAACACGCAGTTTTTAAAAATCCATATTTTTACGATTATTACGTTTAAAAATTCCTGATGCGGCAGAAAATGGAAAGAGATCCATGGTGACCTAACATTTCAACCTAGGAATTTTGTCTTTCCTTCATCTTGAAGGTTGAATTTTATTCATGGGTCTATTGTACGTAGTTTATATTCTGGTTCTTTCCAACGATAAGGAGAGTTCGTCTTCACAATTGATTCTTCCGTTTTTTTCACTGCCGAAAAATGCTCGCCCCGGGAGTAAGAAAAGACATTCATGATCTCCCATTTAGAATAGAGTTTTTCACTGTCAGTTTCAAAAATACACAGCGAAATCATTCTTTTCTGACTGTTTTGAAGTTTGAAAATAGAATGTGTTTATAGTCATTGCATCTTTCAATGCCTTCTGGCGATTGCTGGTGATAGATCTGGTTTCTGTGAGAGAAGAATGGCTCTTAATAAACATGATATCGTTAATGTATTGTGGTTGTAAAACATGTTCTCCAATGTTTTGAAAATCTCGAGGGTGTATGTATGTAAATATATATATATATATATATATATATCGAGACAGAAAGAGAGAGAGAGAGGTTTGATCAAATTTTTGCGTTCAAACATCCTTCTATTTGTGCAGCGCTTAACCCTTTCTTCAAGTACTAATTTACAACAATTTAATTTACAAAGGATTTAACCAAACAAATGAAATTATCCTCCATAGCAAACGCGTTGAAAATGCAGACTTGAAGTACTTACAATATTTTTCCTTTAATTACAAAACGGAATATTCTCCTTTTCTGTGTTTTGTAACTGCCCTTAGGATGACCGAGATAGTAAGTTAACCATAGACCTTGCCCCTCATATTGTCCCGCTAAAAGTTGATTGTAGTGAACTCTGGTTTGAATTCTAGTTTCAGCTTGTAGTGATTGAATGGCTTGCTGAACAGTTCTGGTTATTTTTTCTTCAATAACTTTAACGCCAATTGCTTTCCTTACAAAGGTATTATATCTAATGTAGACATACTTACAGTAATTTGCCCTCTATTTTTTAATTATTAATTCCTACACTTAAAAGTAAAAGACGTTTATTTAGTTTTGCCGTGATAGTGCAAAGTCAATAGTTTACAGACAGCAGAAATTCTGGAAAATCAGCTCAGCTCTGTAAGAGGGCTGAACCAGCATCTTCCAGCATTAGCTGGATGGGCTAGTAGTACCAAAGAAGCCGATGGAAAAACACTCTGAGGTTCTTACAATAAACTGAAATTTTTTGTTAATAGTTTTTATATTAATAAATCTTTATATAGCTATTTCAGAATATCACCCATACACTTTGGTATACCAAGAATTACAGTTAGAGATTATTAAAGTGACAGTAGTTTTAGAATTCACTGTTTAACGTACTCACGTAGAAAAGCTGTCGTTGAATAGCCTATGTTCGTTATGTGTTTTAAATTTCTATTTCAGTATCTGAAAGAAAATAGCATTGACGCTAATGATAACATTTTGCAGAGGTGTTTTCTTATTCTGTCGATTCTGTGCTACTCATGCTGATATTATTGTTCATTATTTTAAAAACTGTATAAAATATTTTAGCTCTAATCATTGAAAGCCTTGATGAAGCGAAACGAAATCTTAATGTTCAATGCTTTGTGAAATATTTCCTGATTTTATTTAGAAACTATGTTAGTTTTAATTTCACCTTATTAAGCTTTTTCTCATAAATACTTGCGCTTAAACTAGCTGTCTATGAATCGGTGAATAATAGATGAGAGTTCTCTAAAACAGACATTATTTTTAGCTCTGTATGCCTTTATGCATATCTACGTATGTGTTTTCCACATAGCATTTTGAAACGGCTGTCAACTTAGTTATGGATTTATGCTAAGAATTAACAAGGAAGGTTGTAGTGTTTGTGGAAGAAATTAATTCGGTCTAATTTACGAACATATATTTTTAAGACTTGTGATACCAAGTCATGTTTATTTTCCTTATTTTATAATTTTAATTTGACTTATCTATTTCAGAATTTCCATTTTGCTTGGTTTGGAACACAAATTTTTAAATGGTTAGGATACTTATTTTACAGCCTATACATTAGACGCATACATATCATTGTACTCGTGTTATTTTCTTAGTATTCAAGAATATTTAAAGGATGTTTCTTTTAAAAAGAACGCTTAATAAAGTATTGAACTACATTTTTATCAACATGCTTATTTCTTTCATGCCCTATGTGGCGAATTTCTATTTTTTTTAGAATGTTATCATTGTATACCTGTTAAATTTTTTATTTTTGTAAAAAGTGGGGCATTTTAAGATTTTATTTAATTCTTTTATTTAGCAGACAACTTTGTAATATTTTTAAAATATTAATTAGTCATTATACAAGCTGATTATATGCTCGTAAGTCTGGTATGCGGGTGCAAGAACAGTAAATTCATGAAGATTTTACAAATTACTTATACATCGCGCTTATTAGCGAATAAATTAATTATCGGATTGTTTAACTATGAGAAAACGAACAAAAACTATTCTAGTTTGATGGACATTACCATATGGGGCGGAATCAGAAGGTCTCGTATTTCTGCCTGTTGCCACAAAATCTCTCAAGAGATTAATTCTTGAGTACTAATAATGGATAAAATCGCCAAAATCTTTTAATTTCGAAAAAAGATCAATTGCCAAAGAAATGGGCTGTCTGTGTTGATTCATACTTTCTTATATGTAAAAGACAATTTCTATAATCAATCTTTTAAAAAGAGAAATATATCCATTTCAGATGAGACAGTTCTTATCTTCTCGAGCCAATAACTAATCAATATGCAATTTTATTAATGCATGCTACATTTTTTATTTCATATCTCTCCTTCGCATATTTATATTATATACAAGTCTATTTATATGAGCAAAAACACAAATAAAATTAATTTCTGGAAAATGAAACCCCAAATTTGAATTAACTCCGCTACTCACCCCAATAAACCAACAGTAAAAATAAAATTTTCAGCGCGGATTTTAAACAGAATCTCGTATTATCGCTGTTCTGTCAATATTATAGTCATTTATTATAAAGTATTTATGAAAGATTTAAGACATACGACAATAGGTTTTGTAATACTTAGCAGCTCTCGAACTTTCTTTACTTATTTTTGAGGAGGGTGAATTGAAAGCCACAGGAAAAAAAACCACAAAATGATCTAAAAATATAATTATAGGGAGAAAAATTCGACAGAATAAGTACTTTGCAGATATCTTAGAATCCTGTTTTTAATATCAAATTTTCTCTTGTATTTTACAATTTATACCTTTTCTATATAAATTTCTTAGTTATGAAAGGAGCCTGCTTCTATATATTAACGGAGAACAAATAAAATAAACGTTAAAAGTGCAATAAACTTCTTTGCAAATGCTAAAACATTCATTCTGTAGCGGAGTACGTAATTTATAACTTTAAAATATTTTATATTAAATACAATAATGCTGCAAATGCTTATGAAAATTATCAGCTAGATATATTCTAAATTACAGCAACTGTGTGCATCACATATAATCTCAATGAAATATACTACAAAAATAAATTAAAGATATAAATTTTTAACAAAAGCATACACTCCTTTCAAACCGTCCAGGTTGTTAAACAATGTATAGTTTTAATATCAGAAATAAATTAAGAATATTACATTACATATAACGGCAGGATATTTCAGAAATATCCATCTGCCAGGCGCGTGAATGATAAATGTCTTTGTAGAGTATTACAACATTGTAGGGGATGCGAAAAATGTGGCAGGATTTGTAAAGAATGAAAGGCATTTCACGTATGTGTCCTATAGCGTAATGTTCAATAGATCCTTCTAGCAACTAATAGATTTCAAATTCGATTTCTAACAAAGGAATAGTTTATTTTATTTTTGAGAAAAATTTCCGTTTACAACCTAACATCTCGAAAAGGTTACTTCAGAATAAATTACGGGCACATGGAAACTTATGTACGTATTTAATAACGGAAAGAATTAATTATTCAAGACACACCTGTGCCGCATTATTAGTATGGTGATGGGGAAGCTTTCTGCTATAACTTTAAGCTGAGTTTGAATCCCTGAGAAAACATTGATGGTTGTAAGGATGTAGTGTTTCTGTGGCATGAGGGCACTGTGAACGCTATCGAGAATTTCCTCACGAGAAATGGTAGTAGGGGAAGAGGGAAAAGCGCATTTTGGGTCATATTAGTCTCGTTCAAGGGTCTACCTTAGATCTTATTATTCTATTAGGATTCTCTATTAAAATTGCCATGAAGTTTGGCAAGGCTAACTCATTTCGTCATTTATAGAGCGCTCATTGCGTCATTTATAGAGCTCTTGGCCGATGCCAAAACCAATACGATAGATTTATGGATTTGATCTAAACTACGTTCAGATAAGAAGAATAAATCACAGATATGCCTGTACATTTATTAAACAAGATCTCTTGCGACAAAATCTCAAGTGGTAATACTAGACAAAAAGTGAAATCCACGAATTGAAATAAAATAATAAATGCATCGAGAAATTTAAAATATGGAAACAAACGATGACCTTTAAGCATAGCGGTACTTGATATAAAATGTGAAGGGTGATAATTTGTCTGTACCTTGATTTTTGCAGAGTAAGTGGCTTCTTTCCTTCGTAGCTCTGAAGTGCAGAGAAAATAAAGGCATTCTTCTTATGTACTTATGTGGAGCGGTGACAAATACATCCAGGCGCAGACAAAAGGCCTCGAGTTTCGTTTCTGAAGAAGGTCAGGGTAGATTGTTTGAGATTCTTCATAATAAAAAAAGCAAGTAACTCACCACTTTATTAACATAAAAATTTGGAAGCTTCATTGAATCTTCTAAACGAGTCTAAAATATTTCATTCTTTCCCCAAATTGCCACGTAAACTTCATCTTACACCTTCTGAAAGGAATAATAATTGCTTGGTCAAAAACACTTCGATCAGTTTAGAAATAAATGAAAAGCATTGGAAATGTAACTAAAAGGAAACGTTTAATAGCATTTTCTGTTTAACTTAAAGGATTTCTTTTATTAAAATGAAATGCTTATACCATATTTGAAGTCACCAGCTTTTATTTATTTATTTATTTATTTGTAATTAACTCTGTTTCTTTTGTTATACCGATTCACACATCTTTCAGAATCAAAGGTGGAGACTCATAATCGTGTTTCGCCTCTCCATTATTTCGTTCTCTTAAATGCACTTAAAAGCAGAGCTACCTTTTAACTGATTATTGTGTTTTGCTTATCGATTTATAACTCAATACTTCATGGAATCTCTAATTAATTTTACTCCGAGTATTGCTTAAGTAGTTAAACAAAGTGTAGACTGATTTTCCTAACATTTTCTATTTATTGTAACTTTCTAAAGGAATTTCAAAAAATGAAATTTTCGCTAAAAGGAAAAATTAAATTTGGAGCAATATTTTAAAATGTAACGTATATGGAAGTATGTAATTGTCTAACTAACCAGAAAACTGCATTTCCAAAGAAAGAAATCTATGAAAGATATTTTATACATAGTTCTTGTAATAAATAATATGAATTTTTAGCACAAAGAGGTAATTTGCCCAGAAGGGCTATTAATTTCGTTTTGGCATTTTGCGCCGATTCACTTTTGAAATTGTTGAAAATAAAATGATCATGTGATATCTGGCGATCGTGCGTTTGCAATCGTCTGATATCTTCTTCCCGGCAGGTCTTGTGATAAATGTTTATGTAAACAAATGCTTAAAATTCGGAATTTTTTGCTTAGCAGGTTACTTTATTATTATTATTAATTCTTTTATTTAAATATTTTGTGACATTGCTGTTTAATTGAATTTTATGATTTAAATGACATTTAATAAATAAACGTAATACACAAAACGTTAAAAAACGCCCCCTTGGGCGTCATATGAAATATGAAAGCTGTCAGATTTTTTTATGAATTTTTTAAAAATACTTCTGATACCCTAAAATTTTTGTAAATATGCTATTTAAGAATTGTAGGCATATATCTTACCAATACAACTGCAGCTATAAAGAATGGTTACAAGCAAGCCAAATGAATTATAATGCTATAGTATAAACGATAATAATTGGATCTTGGTCATTAATTCCGATGACAATGTACAGGTTTGTGTTGTAATTAATGCCTGATAAAGGCCAAATATTATCCATTAAAAATATGACGTGGATACCATGATTTTCTTGTATAGCCTATTAAATTATACACATTTTTTTGCTGCTCTTCATTTAAACTTATTTCTTCGAATTATTACAACTTAATTAGCCGATTCTTCAAGGTCATATAACATCAAAAATTGCAAACTTTGAATTTAAATATCCCGGTTAATTTTGGCCGTCCGGAAGTTAAACTTCTTTTAATTTTATTTTTTCATATCGAGTATGAAATTTTCCTGAATATTAAGTATAGAAAACAGGAAATCGCATTAAAAACTAGATTTCGTTATTTGTCGATTTTTTTTTTGAAAATTTGTTATTGCCCAAAAGTGAATATTGTCTTCATGTGTTTGGAATTATATAACTACAATCAACGATTGCAAAAGTAAAGGCAGGGTAAGGACTTAGTCCCATATACAAAATTTCAAAGTTCTACGGTTAATCGGTTTTGAATTATGCGAGGAACATGCATACATCCGTACTTAAGAGCAGAACGTCACTAAAAAGTTCTCTTTTGACAATCCGGTTTTTAAAAATTAGTGCTTTATTTTATCGGTACGTACAACTCTGACAGGAGCAGGGACTCCCAGACCTGGTGGCTAGCGACCTTACACGGTGAAAGCGCCCGAGCCCTTGAGGGCAGTACGTGGGGGCGCACCCCTCCGGTCTGCCCAGGGGGACGTGAAAAAACGATGAAAAGGGAGTCAATCCTCGAGTGTTGACCCAGGGAAGCCAAACCCCCAAGGACAACCCGCAAAATCTAACTAGCCATATTGCTCCACCACAGACAGAGAAACAGACGCGACAGTACCAGTACTGTCCCTGCCAAGCTTGAACCAACCTGAGTAAACTCTGGTTCTAGTCGTGTGAAGTCAACTTATATAACCCCGTGGTTGAGACTGCCTAAGTACAGATCCTAGTCAGTACTTTCCAGGAATTCTCCTGAGTCAACCCCCGGGGAGGGGGGAAATCCGTATGTACAAAACGCAAGAACTGGACCCCCGTCCTGCGTCTGCCTTTCGGGGTGAGCGTGTCCAAGCTCCTGAGACCCCTTCATCTTCGACGCAGTCCCCACAGTCCCGGCCGGGCTTTATACAAAGCATTGGGACAAGCAGTCCCCGTCACTAAAACTATGAGGGCCAAATCCCCGACGACTAGGTCGGTGAACTCCGATCTAGCTCCACCACAGACAGAGGAACAGACACGAGAGTACCAGTACGGTCCCTGCCAAGCCTGAACCAACCTGAGAATAAACTCAGGCTCTAGTCCTGTGAAGACAACTTATATGCCCCCGTGGTTGAGACTGTCTAAGTACAGATCCTAGCCAGTACTTCCCAGGAATTCTCCTGAGTCAACCCCCGGGGAGGAATCCATACGTACAGGTGTCACGCACCAAAATCGTCCAAGTATGTTCGGGAACGATCAAAATGGATATTTCCATTAGAATATGATACCCGAAATTTTTCGCTATTAATGGATTTTAATATTATATATATATATATATATGTGTGTGTGTATGTGTAGTGTGTGTGTGTGTGCGTATGTTATATATATATATATATATATTCATATGTGTGTATATATTATATATACTTTACTTCATACAAGGAACTAAAAATTCAAATTGATTGAAATGAAATGTGGGATTTCTCGAAGACTAAGCATCTAAAGAAGTAGTATTTATAAGAAATAAATTGTGAAACATAAGCTATGTAGAAAGCAGAGAATAAGTATTCAGTCATATGTTTTTGCTTTTATTTCTCAGATTTACGAGAATTATACGTAAATATGAGTAAGTTACACAAAATATCCGAAATATGTTATTTTGCTAATGAACTTCAACTCGGAATTTACAGAACTCGAGCCTCATCTATCTATCTATCTATATTTAGAGCTCCCTTTCCGTGCAGTAAAGCACATAGAGGGAGACAATTTTAAATTCAGTGTCGAAATTGTCTAAACAATTCATCAACCATTCGCTCAGGAAATGCATATAAGCCTGAGAGCATTAACATTGATTAACCGCCCTTTACTAGGAATTTGATTAAGCTCGTCAACGGGACTCACTGGTCCTTTGTTAAACACATAAGTAATAAAATAATAGAGTAAGGAAGAGAAACTTATTCAAGATACACAGAAGGAAAGAAGACTTGATGTAATTTTCTTTGTTCTCTTGCTCTTTACAAATGTAGACAGGACATGTAATACTCTTTACTTGCTCTTAAATACTTGCTAAGTCACTGATGTAATATGATTTATTATTTATAATCACCGTGGCTTCGTTTTCAGTAATATATTTCACAATTAGTTGAAATACAGACACATACTTCATATTGTAGAATAAATGTTTCATTGGAATTATTGTTGCAAATCTGCTTTGCTTTAATAACTAAAAGTAATGGGCATTACCAAATATGTTTAGCATCTGCTAGATGTGCTGGTGTTCGACCCACATCTTACATTTCTTCTTAAGAATCGCACCCGAGCCTCATGGATGCGATATTGCGAAACCAATGATTTTCGACATGGATAATCCTTATGGAAAGCGCCTCTGAGAGGCAGAAACAATAATGCTTGTAACTCATCGAGGTAAATCAAAGTATCTATGAATTTTAGACATTCATAAATGACATAAAATACATGGTTAGATATTGTTAGTCAAGAAACTTGTATTGTGATCTGATACTTGAATAAATTTTCAATCACTTGGACATTTTGTCGTTGCAATGTGACTCTCTTTTATGTTAAGACAAAACTGATTCCTTCACGTGTTTCTGGAGCAATTGGCACCCTAGACCAGTATCTTACCAGCTGCCCACTTACCGGAGAATACCACTTTAATAACAATACACAAGCCTTCTGCAAGCTTATGCTAAAAGATTATCTGGTCGCAAAGATCGTCCAGATTATCGATAATCTTGCAAAACTCGGACACGACCTATGCCTCGTTATATATATATATATTTTTTAGCCTAAAGGGCATTAGCTCCGTTTTCAAATTGCTGCCATCAAATATTATCGCCTTCTATTATACTAAAAAATTAAATAACGAAGAATTTGCATAAATATATGTACGTTTCTCGCACTGTCATAAAACAGCGGTACCTAGAGTCATCCAATTTTGAATAACGTACGTTTCCACCCGAATATGGGCACCTGGAAGCCCAGATTTGGAGTTTGTTTTATTATCTATTGCATATTTTGTGAAGCATTTATGAGATTCTGATTAAGAACCTCAACAATTTCAAAACGAGCAATTGGAACTCTAACTGGCATTCTAGAGATATGCTCTTTTTAAATTATTTTGCGATATTGCTATTGAAATGAATTTTATGGTTTAAGTGCGAAGAACAGGATATTTAATAAATAAAGTTAACACATGAAACGTTAAAAAAACCCTTTGGGTGTAATGTAAAATCCGTAAACGTAGATTTTTTCACTTTTTTAGTTTTATTAAATTTTTTTTTACCTTTATTATTTTTTTTTGGGGGGGGGCTAACAGGAGCAGTGCCTAGAGTAAGAATTTGATATTCACTCAGTTTGTTTCTAGAAGTTTAACTCTCTGTAGAAGTGCTATATATGGACGTTGCACAATATCTATTTGTAAATTTATGTAAAGTGTGTAGTGTGTCTATTGTTTGTTCTGCTGCTGTAAAGTAATTTAAGTTCCTGGAATGATGTAATAATTACGTAATTATGTCCTGAGCCACAATGACTACAATATTTCACAATGTTATTTGATGTATCTCCTAATGCTAGACATGCCTGGACGCGAGACGATACCACTTAATCTCTTGGTAAAATGATAGTGTCTTCGTCTCCCGTCAACTGACAACTGGAAGCGAAGATGTTGATTCTCTTAATGGAGAAGATTTTCCAGCTCATTCTTACTGATGAGTATACTAATATTTGAAGATCAGTGAGAAGCGAGTTATACTTTATTAAGCAGATCATAACTTTCGCATAGGTATGGATATATGCTTTAAAATTCACATGGTGCTATACACCTGTAATTTACTTACTATTCAGTCGTAACGTCTTTCACTTCCTAGCATCAGATCTACCTGTAGATCATTTTCTAGGCTCATATTAGACAATATTTCCGTTGTAAACTTCACTGATAAATTACTCTGCCTGTTTTAACATGATGAATTCATCAGTGACGTATTGTCGTTAGCATCGAGAGGAGTTGAACTAGGCGTGTGTTGATAACTAGACGAACTATAACTAGGCGTGTGTTGATGACTAACATCAACGCATTCTCTTCAACTATGGGTATGACAAATTGCTATGAAATGTTGGATCTGTTACAAACATCTTTTACAAATTTAAATATCTTTAATGACAAATGAAGCAAAATCTATGGGAACTATACTTTGAAATATGTTTTTTTAGTTTCTCAATTAGATCTCTGGGACTATTGTAAATGTTATCATCATATCTCATTTCTGCCGTTTGCATTGAAGAGTATATGAAGCATTTTAAAGAATCGCAGTTTCCTCAAATTCCGAGTAAGATAAAAAAATAAGACACAAGAAATATCGCTTTGCAGCATTCTTGTATTGATCTTTCTGAGACTAGCCTATAGTTTAGTATGTGAAACATGCTTATTGTTTGCGATTTCACGCGAAATATAAATTGAGTGTTATCTTCAACTACAATTTCCTTACTCAATTTAGTATCTGCGACTCAGTTTAATTTTCAGTTTAGTATCTGAGATTTGCTTATTGGTTGAAATTTTATGTGATATTTTATTTGACTGAAAGTTTCAGCTCTAATTTCATTCCTCAGTTTAATACCTGAGATTCGGTTTAGTATCTGATACTTGCTTACTGCTTGCAATTTCATTGATATATGAATTGAGTGATACTTTCACTTCCAATTTCATTATTTTTTATGTTTAGACTTCGCAGTTGCTTGAGTTAAAACATTTCTAAAATATACTCCCATATCTCCAAAAGCATTCTTTATCGTAAAATAATTCGCTTGTTCATTCGACCATTGAGTAATGTTAGCAGATCATTTTCCAATAAGCTCTGACTATTAATTCAAAGTAAAAAAAAATAATGCCTTTCCAAAAGGAACAGTATTTTATACCATAAATATGCTTCATTTCAAATAAAGATGAAGATTTATTTTTGAATTTAGCCGGTGATCATAAAGTTGAACTATGCTGTTCTATAACATGCACCATCTCTTAAATTCAGGATTTTCCCTCTACCTGTGCAATAATAACCAGAAATAGTTGAGGCGATTATTATTTCTCACAATTAATTTACAGTCAAACTCTGGCATAACGAAACTGCGGAAATTTTAGTTTGTAGCATTCAGGGTTTTGTTATACCTGATTCCATAATAAACATAAATTTCTTGCAAAGTTCTGAAAATTTGCTGGACAATTTTTAACTTATTGTCATTAAGCGACGTTAATAAAAATTCTTATTAAAGATTAACATTAGGATTTAATTATGATCATTATTATGTGCAAATGTTAAACGTTTCTTCTCTGTTTTTCAGTTTCACTTAAAATAACCGTATTACGTATAAAAATATTGTCAGGACTTAGTGTTCTGTGCATCCTTTTTGGAAACATGGTAAATTCTGTAAAGGGTTCAGTGCATCCTTTTTGGAAACATGGTAAATTCTGTAAAGGGTTCTTAACCTCCAATATCAGTCCTGAACTGGAACAGGGAGCGGAAGGTACGCTATGTTCTGATGTATCTGCTGGGCTGGATAATAACTGCACGTGAAGGGATTTGAAATCCTCTTTTATTCAATCACTATTAAATACAAGCTTCCCAACTCGGGAGAGATACAAAACGTAAAAGACCGCTCTTGGGTCGAACTTAGCAATCAAATAAATTAAAATAAATACCTAAATAGAAATTAAATTAAACTTTGCTTCGCAGAGCAATTCGCGGAAGTTGGCCTCTACCGAAAAGGGTGCGTAGCAAGGTATACTAAATACTACCGCACTTTAATTTATTTTACAATGCAATCACGTAGTAAGCACTATGGCTTATAAAATTTAAGCTGCTAACTGGTCAGACGAACGTTGAGCGGCGTGACCGTGATCTGAGTCTGAGCTCTCACACACCGAGATCTGAGTCTGAGCTCTCACACACCGAGAGGTTTCTACCTCTGGCTTAAATAGTACTTCGCTGTACTTCAAAAATTAGCATAAGCTAAAAACGCGCGCTTCTTCTGACAGGAAGTTGAAGCAGAGAGGAGATAGACAGATTTAACTTAAAATAAAACTTGGTTAGTTAAACTAAAACCTTACAATATGAATTTATGAAAATGAATAACAATTTAGGCTGATCAATTATAATTTTAACTTAATATATAATTTTTTTAATGCATGAAGCAGATGGTAGGAAAATTTTATCTTTATAGTTGTCCGGAAACTGAAACGATTCCACCCTCTTGGATCTTCGCTTTGCACGGAAAAAAGTGCTATTGACGCGCATCTCTTCTTTACTACAAGAAGCAGGGGGAGCTTGTTTCTTATGTGTTATAGTCACTTCGTCAATGCATAACTTGAACTTCATGAATATGAGAAGACTCGTTTTATTCACAGTCATGATAGCTTTGTCCTTCGGATCTGAGCAAGCAAAAACATTGTCATCACATACAGTAAAACTCCTATTAATCGGACTTCTATCAACCTGACGTAAAGCGAGTCTCAGTTAATCGTGCTAGCAATCAGTCTAATGAAATTATTGGATGAAATCTAATAAAATTAGGAAAGGTACAGTAAAAATCAGTAACAATCGCCACTTCTCTTATCAGTGATCTATCCTTCACTATGATTGGCTTTACATTACCTTGACATAACGTAGCTATTCTTATCAGTGAGAGAATCGAACGGCTTTTCTATTGTGAATTACTATAAAAAGTGTAGATTACATACCTGAAAGACAAAAGCAACACTAACAGTTAGATACTAACTGACAATGAATTCATAGGCACGTTTCAGGGGATTAATTTGTAGGGTTTTATTTATTTTTACTAATAATCGTTTTAATTTTTGAAACTTTTCAATGAGATTTTGATTTGTTTTATTTCCCCAGTGTTTCCTCGCCAGGATTAAATGAGTTAGGGGAAACGAAAATATTTAAACTGTTGGAGCGAAAAGGTTAGACAGAGGGTGCTTTCGCTGTTGTGAGGGTAGGCTGCTATTTTCTTCCAGCTGTTAACGTTGATATCGGCCACGCATTCTTGCTGCCGAGTTATTATTCTTCAGATATAGGTGCTGATCCAACCTGTTAGCTTAAACTGAATTGTGTAGCCTTGCGCTATTTTTTACCTTTAAATTTAGTGCTACATTATCTTTTAAGTTCTCACCGCAAGTGGTCGGTGTTTGTAAGGACGTAAGTCCGTAGCTTCTGTAAATTATATTGTGCTCAATAAAAGGGTCTTTTACACCCTTCCCAATGTTGTATTAATCTTCAAGCCTGTGTGAGAATTCGCAAGGATTAACCCTGAAGTGGATCTAGTCACATATTATAACAGTTAAAAGACTAGATCTTACAAATTGATGCAAAGACATCTCTCAAGATGGCGTTTTGGAATGGATAAATATAGAAAACAGCGAACCAATTTTTCAAGTTTTGAGTTTAAAAAAAATCATTCGCGTCGTGGATGCAAAGAGCAGCAAAAATTGCAATGATGAGGCTGATTCTGAGGATGATAATGAAATGGAAATAGACTAGTTGAAAATTAAGCAATGCTGAAGTTTTGAGTAAAGCTCTTCAATATCTAGAACAACGTTCTGATGTCAACGTCTTTCATGTGTCACGAAATAAAGTCTTGTATGGATTATTTGTTTAATAAAAAGGAACAAATTTCATTTACTAACAAAAGATTTTATTAAAATTCTGACAGTGATATCTGCGCACTTATTTTTAGAATTTCAAATTAACACTTTTAGAAAACCCAACACAAAAAAAAATTGGCGTGATTTAAAATTTAGTCTCAATTAACCACTCTTTCGACTATCCGAGGTATTTGTGGTTCCGGTTACGTCAAGATAATCGAGGTTCTACTTTATTTGACAGAGTTTCATGTCGCTTTTTGAAGTTCTTAAAATGTCGCTTTTTTCTTTTCCATTTCGCAATGGGTATATCCTTTCCATCAGCTCTTTTATCTTCATCCTGCTTAACAACTTTTCCCTGTGTGGCAGAAATACTTTCAAATAATGGTTTCTGTAGCAAGACGCCAGGATTTGCCTAACATTAGAATTGCATCAAGAAGCAAACGTGGCAACTTCAGCTTTATTTTTGACATACCTTCTAAAATGCATGAAATAAGTATCGTATTGGCACTTGAAGCATCTTTTCATTTCGTAGTCTATTAATTGTATGACACTATATGCAATCTTAAATCACTGCAAGTTTTTGATATCTATGAATGTAATGCAGTTATGAAACAAGACTAAAAATCTTTCATTTTTAGTCAGATGTTCTTCATTCCACTTTCGAAGACTTTACTGTGCGAATACTAAATCATTTACTGACATTATGACAATATCCACACCATGCGAATGAGATAACAAGCGTTACGCAAAAAAGGAAAACTTATCATATCTTTAAAGCATCTTGGCTTTTGGAAACATCCAGTTAACAGAACCCTATGATATTCGGTTTCGTTCACGTTGATCATGCAAGAACTGAGATTCTAATTTTGACGGTACTTTGCCAATGTACTTCTCGGCAAAAATTTTAATTTTTTTTTCAGGTCAACTAGTAAAGAAATCAGTCTCATCGGAACTTAAAATGTTCTTTTTCATTGCAGTGACAAGTCCTTTATTTTAAACTCCCCTCACCATCTCGATGAGAGATGCTAAAACACACGTCAAGTCTCTTACAATTTTTCCCGACGAAAAGTTCTTGCAATTCTTAAAATTCTACAACGAGCTATTTCAGAGCAAAACAGCAGTCGCAAAAATGGTCTTCCTAAACCGTTTGGAAATTCATTAGCCTTCTTCTGAAACATTTTTTCAGAAACTGGTATATTGTTGCTTCTGTGAATGGGAACCATTTGATAAATGTTTCTTATACAACTTCTTATTTAAACTTTCTTCTTGAATATAAAAGATTTTTTCCTGAGCAGAAATTATCAAGTTTTGATATTTCGACATGGCTGCAAATATAGATTTGAATACGTTGTACGTCCGGTAGATGAGGGTTGAAATTCTGATGAACATAGGCTAGGTTTTAAATATATCCATTTTATACTTTTCTAATAATGATAAATTATTATTATTAGCCAATTTCTGCATAATACTTTATAAATTTGTCATAAAGATTAAATTTCATAACATGAAATTTCTTTAAAATAAAGCGACACAAGCTGCATCAGATAATACGAAGTCTGTCTAGAAAAATTCGAAAGAAAGATCATTTCATCATCGATCTGTCCTGACGAATGTCCAATATGAATGTACTCTTTCTCAAAGCATGCTTATAGTTCGTCTTACACTTCCAATAACTGGGTATTACACCTAAGTTTCAGGAATTCATTTTCGGGAGAAAAAAGGAAGAGGTCGAAGTAGTGATAGAAATACAGTTATAATAGCTTAAAAGTATTTAACTGATAGCTTAAATATAGGTGATTTTGAAGATTAGTCATTTTTCAGTTAAAACTTACATAATTTATAAAAACAATTAAAAAATATACAGGAAAGAATTTTAGGCGACGGCGGTACTAAACTTCGCCATAACTGATGTTTACGACCTTGAAAATTCCATATAGTCGTTAAAAATAATATTATATGCGCTCAGGAAACTGGAAATGATCAAATTTTTTCTTTATGTGAGGAAGTTCTATATACAAGGTTCTCCACAGCTAAATTGGCTTTATTTCCTCGAAGTATTTATTTCCATAGCTTCAGTTTTCTTTTTATTATAATTATTGCAGTTAGAGCGTTTAGCTACATTTAACAATTTTGGGCAAACTGGGAATTAGATAAAAATACTCATCACTAATCTGAATAGAAGAAGTTTTGTCTGATGCATGCTCAATACCGACTTGAAGTAAGTTTCTGTGTCTACTACTATTTAGACTACTGTCACATATGCATAATTTGAATCTTTTCCTTTTATTCCAGTCTTATAATATAAATAGGATTATTATCAGCTTTATTGGGAAATTTAAAGACTATGACAGAGGAACTAAAGGAGCTTAAATAGCCCAATTTAGATTAAATTGCCAAGATCAAATAAAATATACCATAAGAGCATAGTTTGTGCATTCCAGATTAAACAACGAGAAGATACTTTTATTTATTTGTTTATATCAAAATTTAAGTTTTTTATCACAATTCAAGTGTAAAAATTTATTTTGTTAATACCCTTATATATTACTATTGTCTTAGGAAGTATTAGAACCTTACTTCAAATAAAATGAATTAGAAAGAATCGAAAAAAGCGAAAGACTGGAAACGCTGAAAAAATTCTTTCACGTAGTTTATTAATTATTTGTGGGAAACCATTGTGTAAGAGGAAAATAAACGAAGGAAAGACTGAACCATTTTATCCTGGAGTAAAACGTCTAGTTAAAAGAAGAGTGATAAATTCAGCAACAAATGTGACATGAAACGAAACGCAGAATCACTTCTGGAAAAGTGTTCTGTTTACCTAGGGACCCATTAATTGCTTTCCTTCTTACATTAATTATTATTCTTGGTCGGATGGAAGCCATAACATTTTCTTAAAAGCAAACCAGAAGCGGGAAATTCTATTGATTTCTATTCTAAAATAAAATTTCACTGATTAAATTTTATAGATTAAAATTTTGAAAGTATCCCTTGTAGGGATGTATATTTATTTTAAATAACCATTTAAATTTAATTTAAAGTCCTTTACTATAAGCCTTCATTCCCCTAAATGCCAGTGCCAGAATATTTAAATTTGGTAGCGCAAGTGAGGGGATGCAAATTCTACCAGTGGGACAAAAAATTTTAAAATATCAAGTTCTAGAAGGGAAAGTTAGAGAGTCTAGGAAAACTCTGTGCGTATTGTAGCGCGAGCTTCGGCTTAGCAGTTATTGATGTTTAAATGGGGCGTAACAGCTATTATTTTGCTGCCACTAAATTTATCAATACTCTGTTAGGAAACAGGATAGTTTGAGCCCTGTAGCGTAATTCTACTACTTGTTAACATCTTTAAAATTTGAATTTGGTTCTTACTGTTTCAGTTACCGCCCAAGCAGAGGCGTAGTGTGTTAGCGTCAAGTTGACGCATAGTAAATAATTTAAAGAGTGTAATAAAAGGTAGTTTTAACCCTTTATCTGTACAGTTAGTACTCTCCAGATATCACACTAGAGATGGACATTAGATCTTACACCCTTTCAAAATTTGTACTGAAAAAAAGGCATCACCAGAAATCGTTGATTCGTTAGGAAGTAAAACGTATTGCATTTATAACAATGGAAATAAATAAAGTAAATACCAATTTTTATTTAAAAAGAATTTAAGTAAAGCCTGTATCTTCCCTTTTTAATAATTACACTCTCTATGTAAGATCTTTCAATAATTTTAAATCACAAAGATATAAATATAAAATCTTTCCCCTCAACAAGACGGCCAGAATGATAAAATTAAATATTATTTTAAAAATGGGGTATATAAGTAAAAGAATGTTTAATTAATCATTTATTTTTAAGTTTATGAACGAAACTTCTCCGTATGAAATACTAAGTTCAGAAAGATAAGAAAATATTTTTTGAGTAAGTTTCGTGATTTATACACTATCTGCAACATCATTCTGCAGTTCTGTTGCTTTCTGTACGTACACAGTCCAGTCACATTAATGTGACCACCACGTACTTTCCATGTCAGAGTTAAATAACCAATCACAGAAGGCAGGTGGCAGCACAGTGCAGTTGAGCGTATATAAAGGGTGTGTGAGGGCTTCGGAAAACATTTCAATCGTTGGCGTAATGCAGAAACGAAGCGATTTATCCGACTTCCAAAAGGGCATGATCATTGGCTTTCGGGCCAAGGGTGGAAGCATTTCCGAAACGGCTGAGTTTGTGAACTGTTCGCGTGCCGCCGTGGTAAAAGTGTACCGTGCATGGCAAAATGGGACTGTCCAAAATCAGCGACGTGGCAAATGTGGTGCACCACGGGCCATAGATGACAGAGGCGAACGACGGTTGCGGAGATGCGTTCGGGCAGATAGACGGGCTACCGTTGAGCAACTGACCACCAAAATGAACCAAGGGGCTACCAAAAGTGTCTCCCAAAGTACTATTCAGCGAACATTGCTGCGTCTGGGCCTCCGAAGCAGACGCCTGGTTCGTGCACCTATGCTGACTGCTGTTCATCGACGGCGAAGGCTAGAATTTGCACGCCAGTACAGCAGCTGGACGTCCACTGAGTGGCGACAGGTTGCGTTTTCGGATGAATCGCGTTTTATGCTCCATCGGACAGATGGACGTTGGCGTATAAGGCGTGAAACCTCTGAAAGGAACCACCCTGCAACCATTGCCGGAACGGTCCAAGCTGGAGGCGGGAGCATTATGGTCTGGGGAATGTTTTCCTGGCATTCTCTAGGTTCACTGATCATTGTGGAAGGCACAATGGATCAATACAAGTACGCATCTGTCCTTGCGGACCATGTTCACCCCTACATGCGCATTGTTTTTCCTCAGGATGATGGCATCTTCCAGCAGGACAATGCGAGGTGCCATACAGCTGCCAGTGTACGTGCGTGGTTCGAAGAGCACCAGAATGAGTTTACCGTCCTCCCATGGCCAGCAAACTCACCTGACTTAAACCCAATCGAGCATCTGTGGGACCATCTCGATCGAGTTGTTCGCGCCATGGATCCTCAACCGCGTAATCTAGCGCAGCTGGCCACGGCATTAGAGTCGGCATGGCTCAACATCCCAGAGAACACCTTCAGGGACCTATGTGACTCTCTTCCTGCACGTCTCGCAGCAGTCCGCTCTGCGAAAGGTGGTTATTCTGGCTTTTGACAGATGGTCACATTAATGTGACTGGACTGTGTATTTTCTTCTCCTCATCTTATTAATCATATCATATATTCTTCGTGATAAGATCTTCGGGCATCAGGTGCACTTACACCGCGATGTTTCTCTTTCATAAATTTAATATTCGTTTCAATGAACTCTCTCGTAGCAAAACAAGATACCTTTTCCCTTCAACTTTGCCGCTTTCTTCACAAGACTTTTGCTGTATAACTTGAGCTCGTTATTTAAATAGCTGAGTGGGTTTCTGGAAATTTCAAATTCTTTAGAAGACAGGAACGCAGCTGTACAGATTTAGGAATTTCTGTTGGTAATTAGGTTGACCCTGTTATTCCCAAACCCATTGTGTTGTGCCATTTTGAGAAAACAACAGTAAAACGAGTTAGATAATAACTGTACACCTTTTTGAATATCTCAAAAAATGTTTTTTTCACTGAAAATTAGTGCTAGAAATTCTGGAATAAGAAAAGCAAAGATGCATTTTTCGGAAGTCCATTTAATCTGAATTCCTTTCATACCCTTACACAGTATTAAAACATGTTAGTAATATAAATATTACATTTAGTTTAAGAGCTTATATAAAATCATGATTATTCCATGCAATATTTTTAGCTGACGTTTTTTCAATGTTACCAATATAAAATCAGATCTAGACATATTTCTTATGCCATATGTGTACAATAAATACAAAATGAAGCTCAGTTAAATAATTAGGCGTAAATTAAATTGTAATTAAATTCTTAAAAAATCTGTTTCATTAAAATTATTTATAAATAAATCAAAATAAAATATTGGCCTATAATTTCATGATAGTTGAGTGTAATAATTAGGCAAACCTGCATTTATCGTTAAAAAACTAAATAGAATTTGCCTACACTTAGGTAATGCTTGAACATATTATTACTAGTAACACAAACCACTCAGATGGTAGTAACGGCGTTGGTTATAGCTGATGGTTAGCGACTTGACTGCCATACTGATGGTTCCGGGTTTGAATTACGGAGACGTCATTTATGTTTGTAAGCATGTATATTCGCTGCAGCCACTCAAAATACATGGCGAGTCGGAATCCTCTCTAAAGTTTGGTGGTAAAGGAAGAAGGATAGGGAGCATCAAATCCCCCCTCCCCCCCAGGGTGTTCTCTCTCAAAACTAGAGTTGAACTGTACAAGCCTTGCAGTTTCGCCTCTAGTGAGGTTGGATCCCCTAGAGTCCCTGTTGATGTTCCACCCACTTCTACCTGTACTTGTACTAATACCATATGAACAACAACTCAGATATCAAATCTTAGCATATTCTTGGTTTTCGTTGAAGTAAACAATAGTTTGCAGAAAACATGATTAAAACTGAGAAAAGAAATTTTGGAAAGGGAACAAGTTACAGTTTATCTAATTAAATTTTAAATGTACTTATTATGACTAATGGAAAAACTCTAGGCACAAAGAAGGGAAACTTAGATATATAAAACAATTTATGAGGTTTCTTCAATTTGAATAATCAGTTACTTTATGTTTTGAATCTCTGCTATTACTTTTCTCTTTTCGTTTTCCCGCCAGAATGCAAAAGAGTTCGCCTGTTTTGAGACTGTTAAGACGGGTTGGTTCTGACTCGTAATGGCCACGTTACTAGTTTTGCTATTCTAAGGTAAAAGTTTCCGTCTTCGGCCTTGCATTATACTTGCCGATAATTAAATTCAAGCTGACGCTGAGCAAGTTTCACATAGAGCAGTTTCCCTACTTTGGTTACTAATTATTTAAATTTAGCTTTACATCTGAATCTTTCTCGCCATAAATGCTGGCAGACTTGGCAGACAAGTGCGTCTTCTATTCATCTTATTTAAGTTTTAAATAAAGGGTCTTTTACACCCTTCTCAAGTTTCTATTATACTGCAAACATGGCAATAATGCGCTTAACGTCTACCAAAATTTTCGTCACAAGTTAAATTAGCGAAAGATTTATAAATTAATCTATCATTATGTCGCTACAAATTTGTGAACATTTTCAAAGCGCCCATATTATTTTGAGTTTCACTTTAACTAACTTTTATATAGCTTAGTTGAATGAATTTTTATATATCCTGGTTGCTGCTCCATTTTCTTCCCGTTTTCTTTACTAGGAACTTTCCTTTACATCATTTGAATGCATTTCATAACGCAGGTATTCTCAGCCTTGGTTAAGGATTTTTATGTTTTCTACAAATCAGTTGTCCAAGGTGTAAATCTATTGCATTCGAAAAGAGTTTTGGACTTGTATTTCCTGTAAAATGTCTTATAGCTGCAGGATAGAGAACTTCAGAGCAGAAGCATAACTTAGAAATGCAAACACGCAGTATATTATTTGGATAATCATGTGTGCTCTATATATCGATGCTCTGCCCTAGGCTGTTTGCGTTGCAGGTAAAAACATTGAAGCAACTTCACAAAAAAAAATTCTCAGTCTCTCACACCTTCACTTTAAAGACAAAAAATATTGTGAGCTATGATAAAATACATTGCTGGCCATTAAAGTTACTACACCAGAAATGAAAGCAAATAGTAGAATCTTATTTGCATTTATACAATACAACTGAAGGAAGATATGATGAAATTCGTATGTGATTTGGAGTGCGTGCAGAGTTCAGAACATAGAGCTGCCACCTCTGGCGGCAACAACAACTGTAATCGAATTGGGCATTAGAATAAATTGAGCTTGGATGACAGAAAAGGGTACTTCATACAATGTGGCTTGAAATCTATGCCAGGGTTTATCAAACATAGTGGCTGGCGACTGATGGCCTGCAAATCTTTAAGCAACCCATGAACAGATGTCCTCTGTGGATGAGGAATCTGCAAAACATGCTGTCTAAGGAAACAGTCAAATACGCTTTGTATCCAGGACAGTATGGACAACATGCAGTTGTACATTATCCTTTGAAAGACCTCGTCAAGAAGTCCCGGAGAGGGGATGCAGTAGCAAGTCTTAACGAGTCAGAATGTAGCTGTGGCTTCTTAATTATCACCTACGCAAACAAAAGCTGCCTGAGATGTATACTCAATGGCATTCCATACCAGTACGCTAGGTGTTGGCCTTTTAGAAGATGAATAAAAATACGCCAAAAGGTAACCTTTCCTTTTTTTTTTTTTTTTTTTTTAGGCTGACAAAAGGATTCTGAAACATCCTAACTAATATTATAAATGCGAATGTGAGTTTGATTGTTTGTTTGTTACGCTTTCACTTCTTAATTACTTAACCGATCATCATGAAATTTTCAAAAAATATTTTTGATATATTAGAAAAGGTCTTAGGCTATAAAATGTAACTTATCTGTTGAAACTTAAGCTATATAGTAGATTTTATATCTTAAAATGATTGTCGTTGTATTAACATTAAATGTTGAAAATTTCATAACGATAAGTTAAACGATGTAAAATTTTGCGCGCGCAGGTGCGTGGCTTAAACCACGCAAACAGTTTTAACTTTTTCTAATATATCAAAAATATTTCTTGGAAATTTCATGATGATCGGTTAAGTAATTAAGGCGTGAAAGCGTAACATTTATTATTTAAGCGTTTATTAATTTTTATTTCTTTAATTTAGTTTATTATTTAAAACCCTTCAGGATTTCCGGCTTTTGGCTCTTCTCTCAGTAACATTTTTCAGTCATAAAGAAATATACGTAGCAGTTTTAGTAGATTTCGTGGCGATATGCGTATTTTTAAAATTCACGCCGGAGTTTGAAACTTATTTAAGGACAGTTTAATTTTTTACAGTTTTTTTTATCCTAAGCTTCCTCCACGACTCAACGCATCGTTCATCGATATTTTGAGTGTTTATTGTGTAATTTACTTAAATTCATGAACTTTCATCTTCCTTATTCCGCCTCCGTTCGACGATGTATTAGTGTACATCATATTTTTTCAAATTAAGCAAATGTTAAAATGATATTAATATGTAATTATACTGGTTAAAACTCTCTTTTGTACCAGTAGTTTATAAGGTATTTCTTCCTTCTTCGCATGCCTTCGTGGTGTAGTGGTCTGCATGCTCGACGCATAACCGAGAGGTCCGTGGTTCGATTCCCGGCGAAGGCGGTGCTTATTTTTTCATATCTCCTGCTCCGAAATAACCTAATGTCTCTACACTGGCGCCCGAACTAAAAAAGGTGGTGGATGATGATTCTCCGCCAAAGGGATTTGGCGATTTGGTCCCTAAAACCCCAGTCGCCCTTTAAAAGGGGGAGTATATAAGGTATTTCTCCTGCCTTCTTCGCATGCCTTCGTGATGTAGTGGTCTGCATGCTCGACGGGTAACCGAGAGGTCCGTGGTTCGATTCTCGGCGAAGGCGTTGCTTATTTTTCACCTCTCCTGCTTCGTAATAACCTAATGTCTCTACAAGTGTACCAGAAGTAAAAAAACGATTAACGATCAACAGTTTTTTTTTGTTTTAGAAATGCCTGTTTTTGTTTTGTTTTAGAAATGTTTCGCAATCGTGAATCTGACATGTATAGGGATTCATCTCGGGCCCAGGCAGCAAAAATTGCCCGATTCCAAGAATCTTTCGTACATGCACAATTAAAAAGACAAGAACAATCAAGGCGACAATCTGTTTTAAGAACTGATGAAACAAATTCTCAAATACAAGAAAGATTAGAGGCCCAAACTTCCCGTCAAGCTTCTATGAGAGCAGCTGAGACGCCTTTCCAAACACAACTTCGTTCAACAGAAAAACTTGAAAGACAAGCTGCTTTGAGAGCTGTTGAAACGCCTCTTCATACACAAATTCGTTTAGAAGAACAAGTCCAGTGGCACATATACTCCATTGAACAGCAGAAACGAGGTCTGCCACATGTACACATTCTTATTTGCTTAAAACAAAAGCTGCGATTGAGCAAAATAGATAACATTATAAGGCCCGAAATCCCGGATCCAGAATTAGATAAGAATTTGCACGAGATCGTAATCGAAAACATGATTCATGGTCCCTGTGAAGCTTACAATCCAGCATCACCTTGTTTTCGTTTGCGCATTTCATTGCATCATGTTCGAGGTCCAACTAGCTTTAAAGACCTTAAAAGTTTTAATAGTCTAGAATCTCGAACTTATAGAGAATCATGTGAAACTCAGGGTCTGTTAGAGAATGATAACCAATGGAACGAAACTATAGAAGAAACTGTACAATGTCGATCACCAGATAAAATCAGAAAACTTTATGCAACCCTTATATCATCTTGCGGGCTTTCTAATCCTCAAACTTTATGGGATAAGTACAAGAAGGACATGATGCAAGATATTTTGTGGCAACTGTAGCGAGTACGTGCACATATGACTTTTAATGAGCACATCTATAACGAAGCACTGATCGTAATTGAAAACACGGTTTTGACAATGGTGGGGAAGAAGCTTCAAGATTTTGGAATGCTTACTCCACGACGATCAGACGAAAATTACGTTAATGATGAAATTGCTCGAGAATTGGACTGCAATTTCATTGTAGCAGCAAGTAGCAGAAATGGTCCCTCAGTTACTTCTAGAACAAAGTCACGTGTTCCATCAGGTGTTACGTAAAATAGAATCCGGGAATGGTGCACTTTTCTTTCTCGACCCTCCTGGAAGAACCGAAAAGACGTTTTTGCTAGACTTATAATTAATGTCGGTCAGAAAAGACCATAAAATAGCGGTTGTTGTGGCCTCTTCTTGTATAGCTGCTACACTACTGAACGCCGGCCGTACTGCACATTCCGTTTTAAAATTGCCGTTGAATCTTGCGCAGGAAGATTCGCCCATCTGCAATTCCAGTAAAAATAGCTCTCGAAGTAGGATGCTACGACAATGTAAGCTTTTAGTGTGGGATCAAAGTACGATGTCTCACAAAAAAGGTATAGAAGCGTTAAAAGCGAACCTTTCAGTGTTTACGAGACAGATATTATAGGGGGCATGTTAGTTTTGTTTCCGATAAACTCTGCCGGTAATCCAGAGAGGTACACCTACAGATGAAATCAAAGCCTGTCTCAAATCATCAAGTTTATGGGCGAAAGTTGAAAAATTCAGTCTTAAAACAAATATGAGAGTAAATCCTCATTATGATGTAGATTCAGGGAATTACGCAGAGACACTATTGAAAATTGGCGATGTATGTTTGCAAACAGACGCTGAAGTTTGTATTTTGCTTTCAGAGGCATTTTGTATTTTTGTAGGAAATGATGTGGAGCTTATTGCTAACGTTTGCCCGCACTTGCAAGAAAAGTTAAATAGTGATCACTGATTATGTGCAAGAGCAATTCTAGAGACGACAAATGAAATCTTAATCAAAACCAACACTGATATTTTGAAAGACGTACAGGGAGAAATAAAAGAGTATTTGTCAACAGATACAATCATGGATACATAACAAAGCACTTCATACCCTGCTCAGTTTTTAAATTCACTAGAGCTATCAGGTGTACCCTCACATAACCTCCAATTGAAACTAAACGTATCGGTTATGCTTATGCATAATGTAGATGCACCTGGACTGTGTAATGAAACGACGCTTCGGATCACACAATTAGGGCAAAATATAATCGGTGCTATTATTTTAACAGATGTAGGAAAAGGGGAAGTGTTATCATACCTCGAATCCCAATAATCCTCACTGAACTTGTCAGGACTGAGTGTTCTGTGCACACTTTTGGCGAACATATTCGTAACTGTAACAAAGTCTTGATCTCGAACAGGGAGCTGAATGCAGCTATGTTCTGTGGTAGAATAACTGTGGTTAAATGGTAGAATAACTGCACGCAGGGAGGGTTTTAAAATTATCTTTTTATTAAACTAATATTTACAGCCACTTCCCAACTCGGAAGGGATAACAGAAAATAATGACAGCACTTGGGTCTAAACTGAACAATCAAATAATTTAAAATAAAGTTAAATAGAAAACTAAGAAGTCGTTGCTCTCAGAGCTATAAACGCGAGGTTGGCCTCTATGCTAAACTATTAATGGTGCGTAGCAAGATTTAGCTAATACTAACTCACTTAGATTACTTCAATAAGTATTAGAGTAACATAATTTAATTACTAGCTGGTCAGGTGGACGTCGAACAGAGCCGCAGTGATCTGAGACTAAAAGAAGTGATCTGAAAGCTCTCTGACACTGAGAAGTTCCTTGCTAACCTTTTAAATACAAAATTTGGCTCCACTTCAAATTAGCATAAAGCTGAAATGCGCGCTCATTCTAACGGGAAGTTGAAATAAGAACTTACAGGAAAGAGAAAATTAACATAAAACTTTGTTAGTTTAAACTAAAACCTTACAAACTAACTACCATTTCATTTTAAAAGGTTGCATTTTCCAATCAAACTTAGTTTTGCTGTTGCTATTAACAAAGCTTAAGGGCAAACATTACAAATAGCAGGGCTGCATTCGGAAAAGTCATGCTTTTCCCATGTTGCCTATTCGCGTGTATCCAAAGCCAGGAATTTATATGTATTAGCGCCTTATGGAAAAATATATAATATATCATACAGAAGCATCCTAGAATAAATACTCTTATCCGTGGTCTTCTGAAGAAGAATTAACGTTTTTAACGTTTTGTTAACATTTTAAACTTTTTGAAATCTTGGCTTACCAGTTTAGAGCGCATTATTTTGCAAATGAAATTTAATTCTTTTCATTAAGCCTGCTTATTTGTCCTCTGATTAATTTTTCTTGAATGCATCAGTAACATTAAAAATTTCCATATATTTTCCCATTAGGTAAGATTTAGAAGTTAAAATTTATGCTTGTGCTGCTGTTAATTTCTAAGTTAAGCTATTGTTTTGTAAGTAGTGAAAGGCAATATTTTCACTAAATTTACCTTATGTAAGTAAATGCTTTCAAAAGTAAATTTTAGTTTTTAACATTTTTTTAGAAATATTTTAAGTCTTCTAGCTCTCTGTATTCAAAACTGATAACTTCTGGACTGAAAATTTTAACTAGTAATTATCATTTAATAATATAATGTTAATCGCATATTTAATAATAATAATTACCAATTTTGTACATAGATAGATAATTTTAGCGTAATATGTGAAACTAATGTATTTTGCCGCGTAATAGTGCAGGAAAAATATAGAAAGATTAGCTATCTCAGAAAAGTAAGAATACAGAGGCAAGTCCATTTAACATTGAGTAAATATAACAGTAATTTGGCGAGATATCGCCAAGCTGACAACGGTTTTAGAGACTTATTTTGCAGCCAAATTTGGAGAGAAGTCTCCAAAAGTTGACAAACTTGGCGACCATATGGTGACATTTTGGCCTGATCCCTGTATCACCGTAACAGGTTATTGTAATTGAATAAGTGTAACTAATCACTGTATTAGCTGCAACCTGTATTCGACCCTCGTATTGTCTTCCATTGATTTCGAGAAGCAGAAAGCACTAGAAATTTCTCGGCGGCTGGTTGAAAACTGTATAAGGCTGGAGAGAGAGCATCTACTTTCAGTTGTTGTTGTTGTTGTGAGCTGTTAGTTCAGCGTGATCAGAGTACTAAGATATCTACGGATCAGCTTTCTCTTTAAATACGCTTTGCATTGCGTTGTGTTTAACGTTCTTAGTAGTTTGAAGTGTAACTACTGATTGTACTCAGTGATACTGCGGCCACCTGCACAAGTATTCCTGCGGAAAATTCCAGAACTTTGAAGTGTTTCTATTCATAAAATAAATTTTATTAACCTATCATTGGACCAGCGTGCATTCAATTTATGACGTACCCGTACATACGCAACATTATTATTTGATAATTTATAATTTCTGCCTTGATTACTTAATTTTTACTGTATTTATAATTAATGGAAGTTTTGCCGTGCCTCTTTTCTGATAGTGGACTATTGGGTTACCTCCTATGCTGCATTCTAAGCAATATTGTCGCTGATGACATATAGAATGATTGGCAGGGTTGGGCATTTTCCGATGAATATTTAATCATCAAATCCTTGATTGACGAAGAAGAAAGATTTTAACTCTTATACATTTTATCAAATGAATATTGACAGAGCTATATCTATCCTCCTCATTTACAGTAACTGTTAATTAAAAATCCCAATTTTAGTTAAATTTTACAAATTTATGACAATTAGAAATGTCTGTAAACTATAAAACATAATGCTCATTTTTTATGCCAATTTAGCAATTATCTTTTTATGAATAGTCCTTTTAATAACCAGAATTTCTCATGCCTTAATAATCCTTTTATCTCACATTTCTTTTCTAAAATCGTCTTAGAACTATATTATACAATTATCATTCCCTTCAAATTCGCTAAAACAACCTTGTATTTGGCTTACATTTACTAAAAACACTCAATCGATTTCGAGGGCAGCTACAGGTCCCTCCTCATCAGGAGAACAAAATATCTAGAAAGGGAAAGAAACCTCAATAACAGCTATTTTATACCCTCGGGTAGAACCCCGCGTGAAGAGGCAAAGTCATCTATCGGCAAAAATAATAATCAAGAATTATTATCATTCCCTTATTAAGTAAATTCTTAATTAAATAACTGATTTGTAGGTTGGCCTCAAGTTCTGATTGATGCTGACAATTATGAAAAAATCAAACGTTTTCTGCCTGTTGTTAGTAATTGATGCAGAAAACTACCTTTTTATAATTTTCTATGTCTTTTGAAAATTAATTTATCATTTTAAATGCAGTAAAAGAAAACGAAAGTTATAAATTATTCAGTTTTCTGCCCAGAAATAAAAATTAATATTTTTCTTTCATTTGTTTCTTTTTAAATGTAAAATTTCCACTTATTGCTTATTTCTCTTTTGGTATTTTATGTAAACTTTCTACTTATTTAACTCGTACGCAAACCTTACGTTAATAATTAACTTAAAATATTACCATTTGCTAGGCTTGGAAAAACTCAAAGGAAGTGTATCTGTTTAAGCCCTGTTTAGATTCTAATAGAATTCGTTGACGCTCTGAAGATGTAGACATAAGGTAACACTAACCAACAAAAAGGATATGACTTACATTCTTGAACATACGTCATATTATTCATTAAGGACTTTACACCTTGTTCTAATCATTTTTCATGCGATTTACAACATCAAATGTCTAATGAGATTGGTCTGGTTTGGTTTATTTGATTATGTCAAAGCACTCGAGGGCTATCTGCCTAAAATAAGAGATGTCTTTGTGGAGAATTTTCTAAAGAAAATTGACTCGTACACGCATTAGACAAGGGCAAAACCCCAAAAATACTCATGTAGCCATTAGTATATGATACCAGTTTGGATAAGTTATATATATTAGTATATGATATTATCTGTACATTAATGTATCATATAATTGTAACATAGATTTAATTAGTCATAGATTTAATTAGTCATGAATTTAATTGTAACATAGATTTAATTGCAATATAGATTTAATTAGTCGTAAATTTAATTGTAATATAGATTTAATTACAATATAGATTCAATTACTGGAATTGATTTAGTTAGATCTATATATTAGTTTTTATATATTAGTATATGATACCAGTTTGGATAAGTTAAGATGGTAAATTGCATTTATCTTTCGCTACGCGAATAATGGTATTTCCTTTTTGATAATTAGGGGTATAACTAACTATATATAATGGAGATAGTTTTATTTTGGAATTGAATAAATATCCTCTGGTTACATATACCATGTATTTGAATAAATAGACTATTATTTGCAAAACAATACGAAAACGATTTATAGATCTTTTTGACACGGAAAGACGGCTGAAGGTCACCATTGAGAAAAAATTGACATGGAAAGAATTTTTATTTTAATTATTTTAACATCTTAATTCTGTTAATGATGAGATTTCATTTCTTTTTACAGAGTATTGACTAGTAATTTATTTTTTTGTTTAATGAACGCAAAATAATTTAGCCATTTAATCTAACACTTTCCTATCTAAAAAGCGTTTGTAAACTCTGGAACAAAAATAATTACTATATTTATTCAGTTCTTAAGAAACATTCGTATACATGTCCTCTGTTTTCTATGGATCATCAAAAAAAAATTCGTAATACTACTTTGGTGACTGATTCTCAGTATCTATTTGTCACTTAAACGGCTTCTGATTTTAGAGCTCTACAGTGATTTTTTCAAAATGAAGTCATTACATTTTCTTGAAGCAGGAGATGTGAAAAATGAGAAATGCTCTCGCCAAGACTCGAACCATGGAATTCTCTAATACTCTTCGGGTGTACTTTCAGTTACAGCATGAAGGCATGTGGAAAAGAGGGAGAAAATACCTTATAAAATATTCCAAGGAAATGAAAACAAACTACGGTTAGCATTACTGATTCTTGAAAATCTCAGAACTTAATTACGTTCAATAGCATAAAAATAAACAAATAATACATACAAAGCATAAAAGCATCATACATGATTTTTGATAGTAGTCTAAACAATACTTACGCTATTGAAACGCAATTATTTAAAATGAAAAGACAGCTCAGTTACATTACCTCTAAAAATGCGAAAGTTTTCAATAATTTCTATTGAGTTTAAAATTTGTTATATGATTAAAATAAATAGGGTTCTTTATAACAGACTGTAAATGTAGTTATTAGTTAACGCTCAATTGAAATTTGAAAATTTACTCCTGAACAACTCTAAAACAATCTTCGCCTTTTCCATTTACTTTTGCTACTGTTTACAAGCATTCAAGGGCTTCTAAAACTTTTAATATGTAAAAAAGGGGCTGCTTATTACTTTCAGCATCACATAGAATTTGATTAATGCTAATTTCTCAACCGGTAACCTGATAGCAAAACATCCGGTTTAAATCAAGCTGAATAGTTTGCATCTATTACGCGGCTGATTTGCTATCATTGTATTAGCTTTAAGAGAAGAACTAAATGAAATAACACATTTTGCTCATAACTTCTGATTGAGACATTAGTTTGAAATCGCTGTAAAACAAAATGGTATTTAGTTTTTCTCACTAATTGTGATGAATTAGTTGTAATTTATCATAAATAATTTAAAAATGGCATAAAGCTTTTCTTTTAAAACGTTTTCATGTCGTCGGAAAATTATTGGTGTTAAATTTTTCTTAATTAAAATTATTAGTATCTTAATCTCCGGTAACATATGCAGTTTTCCTAGATGCACGAAATTTTCTGTAACTTTATGAAAATTTAAAATACTTTAAAAAAGAAGAGGGTGTATTAGTGGGCATTGTTTAGAAGTAAGAGCTAGTGAAAGACAACAGTAACACTAATTATTGCATCTGCAGTTTGATTTCTCCCTCTGGTGTGCTTTATCCAGGGAGATTTCTGTCGTGTGCCAGGAAGACTTAGCAAATGCGAACATCATATTCATGCTGTTTTGTCATACGACTTTAAAATTCACAGAGAAATGAAGGGAGCCATGTAAAAGAGCATTAGAGTGCGAACAGCTCTAACAGCAATTGGTGTTTGCTAGAATACTAAGATATGGATCATTGACCACCCTTAGATGGAGAAGGTCTGCTGCCCTTTTATAATGCAGGTAAGAGACTGATCCATTTAGCTGCCACTGAGTAACTGTGGTATGCTTTCTGCTAACGAAGATGAGCAATTGAAGTCATAGTTAAGCATCAATAGCCAACTGGTGGCACATGGCTAAGCCAATAAAATTTATCATTTGTGAATGAATTTCATAATTTGCCTATGTTTTCATACTTTTCATAACCTTAGGAGGATTACCTTTATATAAAAAGAGAATACCACAAGAATATCGAAATTTCTGTATTTATTATTCCGGACATTTTCAAGAATACATATTAAGTAATAATATAAGTGCAGTCCGCAACCCCAACACAATTTAAATTGACCCTCGATAGGTCAAAGCTTGGTCGCCATTGTGCTAGAACACTGAATCAATACTGTACCAGAGAAACGTTTTACTTACAAACTCTAATAGTAGTATGCGATTTGAAATGGTGATACAATTGCAATGGCAATACATATTACAACGACAGTAATGGAAATGGTAACAGCAGTAAGCCCCAGTGTAATCTTTTCACCTAGTACAGTGTTCAGTGCTTAGCTTATCGTTTACAAGTTCATAAAACTACAAACAGAGTCTTACACATTGAGCTTTGAGTATGTTAAAACATGCAATTTTTCTTTCAGCACATAAATAAAATTAACATATTCCTCAATCATACATTCTTTTAACATTTTAAATATGATTTAATATCACATTGCATTTCAAACGATCTACATAGTATTTATCTGGGAACATGTTTACTCCATCTATCGTTTTCGAAGCTCGATTCCTTCTGAAAGGCCTCATGCTATTATTTGTGAAATCATAAATTATTCAGTGCACAGAGAGTCAGACAAGCATATTGCCTTTCTTTACCTGGTTACGTTTTACACGCAGCTCTCTCTGTGTACCGCGTTTACCAAACAGTTTTTATATTTTTCACCCGCACAATTTTGAGTTCTGTAATCTTTCTATATAATGTCCTTAAAAGGGAGATGACGCATCAGAGTGCTCGACACATCTTTAATCGACCTATAAGTTTCCAAGTTCTAAATGGAGTTTTCTTAAGAAATATCAATACTAAGTTAAAAATAATTTGAAGTCAGCTCTGCGATTATGGTATAGTACACATTCTCCAAACACGCACTCAAAAATATAAATTCGAGTTTGGGGAAGCCAAATTTTATTATTGTGTTACATTTCGGATGTGTCTACCATAGAGCGACTGGATAAAACCGATGAACATGCTAAGCCCAATCGAATCAGTGACGTAACGCGGGTTTCAGCCGCCCGGGGCGTAGGCCAAATTCGCTGCCCTCCTAACGACGTTCCCTAGTCTTATTCGCCGCCTCTTAGCTACAAACAAAGGAATAATTCATCTTCATTGTCCATTAGTGATTGTACTTACACTATACACTAGAGTTTCCAAAATTATGATTATGTGAATTACGTAGCTATTAACGAATTTATGGATTTAAAATACGCAATTATGTAACGGACCGGTTATTTTTATAAAAGAATACATGTGTCATTGTGAATAATATTCACCATTCGGCTGTCAGATAATAATATTCACCATTCGGCTGTAGTATACATTGAACTACCACCATATCCTAATCTAATTAGTATAGGTTTAATAATTTTGGTTATTACTTATAAATTTGATAGATAAAACACGGTTACCGTAAAGCAAGCGGTTAGTACAGATGGTGTTTTCAGTCGCCAGAGTGATGATTACATTCGCTTAAAGAACGGGGATTCCCCGGCAGTGGCATAGATAGGGCGGGGCAATGGGGGTCATCTGTCCCCGGGCGTAGCATCAAGGGAGCGCCAAACTGATGTTACGAAATTTTAGAATGAAATGTTTTCCATTCTTGGCACTCAGAAAGGGGCACAAAATTTTCAGTTGTCACCGGGCGCTAAAAACCCTAGCTACGCCTCTGTTCCCTGGTTCCGCCGTAGATTAAATAATAAAAATTTCCGTACTCAATTTAATCAATCCGGAATGTATGTGCGACAAAAATATGAAAAGAAATGGTTCAAAGTTTTAGTTAAAATTACAACTTATTATTTATTGTGAAATTTTCCACCTCCCAAAAGTGCCACCTGGAGCGGACCGCCTCATCGCCCCCGTCCCGCTACGCCATTGGTTCGAGTATAGAAAAGTGAGTTGCTAGATGCCCTGATCGTGCATGGTTTATCGTGGAAACTAGTCAGTTTACCTTAAAATATCCTTCAAGAAAGCATCCATTGCTCTTTTCAGAAAGATTTCTTTGGGTTTTACGGAAAGAGATTAAACAAAGTATCATATTTTGATAGAATATAGTTTAGTTGTATGGAATATTAACAATTAAATTACTCGCACATTAAAAACTAATGACATTTTTAATAAAATTTGACAACAATTACTTTTTTAGGTATATAAATAAGAAATAAAAACAATTTAATACAGCTAACAACTCAACCATCAACATTTGCTCGCCAACATGTGCTCTAACATTCATGTGATTTAGTCCTTTTCTTTCTTTGAAGCTCCAACAGTATAAATGGTAACATGTACAAAGCTACAAGCAAGAGATCAACCGCTGAATTCCGCTTAACGTTAGTTCCCAATTACATTTAGAAAGAAAATTTACTTGTGAGAAAATATTATGGGAATAAAGCACCAAAAAAAAAGTAATGCAAATGCTTGGCATAGATCAAAATTGTCCTTTATTTTGTTCTCATATATTATACCTCTTCACAAATTTAAGTACAATGTAAATGATAAGAAACATAAAACTTTCAAAACAAAAAATACTGACATCGTCTATATTGAATAAATAATAATCTGTCGCAATTTAAATTTTTTTTATGATAAAAGTTTTGTGAAACATGAAAATGTAATGGATGAAAATGTAGGCAATCTAAAGAGTCGGATGATAAATGAGAAAAAGCTTTATGAATATTACTGAAGGATTTATTTCCCAGTTGCTCTAGAAAATTTAAATTGTCATAAATCTTTGTCTACTTAATGTGTCCGATGTCATTATATTATACTTTCAACGTTTTAGAAAAAAATAAAACCAATAGTAAATAAATTTGTGCTAAAGTATAATAAGTTAAAACCTAAACAAATTTTTAATTTACTCAATAAATAAAATAAGTTGCAGCAAAACAATAAAAAAATTCTATTTTTTCTTTTTATTATTATATTATTTTTAGCAAATGGTCCATCGAAAATATGTTTCAACAATAATTATTAAAAAAGTTAATAAAATTTCATAAACCGAGATAATGCTGACAGCTAGACTAAAGGTGAAGAATTTGTTTGCGGCAGTGTAAGCTGCCAACCCTGTTTATGCTAATGACGGAGATTCAGTGATGACAGCATTAATTAGCCTTGATTTCTGAAAAGCATACACTGTGGTTTTTTAGATAAGTGCACTCTGAAGCTCTGTAAAATTATGCAGAATTACGGCCAAAGCCAGAAACTCATAAAAGAAGTCGTATGCTTGTCTTGAAGTTGATTTAGGATGCAAATTCTCTTTAAAAGGAAAAAAAAGAGTTTTTTTTTTAAAGATTCTATGAAATTTTACTAAAGAGATCAAATAGTTGATAGGATTATAAGGCATTTCTTCCGCCTACTTATCATGCCTTCATGGTACAGTGGTCAGCACACTCGGCGCGTATATTTTTATTAAAACAATGAGCAAAATTTCGTAAACAAAAGACAAGGGAAGATATAACTATTTTGTATTTACTCAACAGAAAAAGTTATTTAGGATACACTTTGATTGAAAGCAATAAAAATGCATGATCTTATTTTAATAGTCAATGAAAATGTTGTTAAATTCGTTATTAATGTCATTTTTTAAATTCTTAATTATTTTTCATTTCCATTTATTGTATTCACTTTTTAATATTTTGTTTGAGAAATTTAAATTCAAAATGTATGTTATAATTATTTTTATTTTCTCTCCGATTATATTCTTTTACCTTCTTAAATTTTACTTTGTAATGTAATTCTTCAAAAATTTTATATGATGTTCCTTACTGCAGAGAAATACTGTTAAGAATTGTTGATCTATTAACGATCTCGATTTGTCTATATTTTGCAAATATTACTTAAAAAAACATTTATTCAGTCCTTTTAAGAGCATAGCTGAATAAAACTGATTACATTACAACATAGCAGAATAATAAAGCTGAATAAATAAGCTAATAAAATTGTCGACAAATATTTTTCATTATTCACAATTTAAAATTTAGATTTAAATCTAATACTAAACAAAAATTTGGATTAGAAGGTTTAAGTAAGAAACTGACACTGTTATTATTACCTCTTAAATCTCTTTAGTTATGCTAAAGCACGCATTACTGCAATAATCATCGTAGTTCACAAAATGATTACAATAATTTAAGAATTTAGGCTAGGTGAATCAAATAATAATCTAACTCATACATACATACATATATATATTTCCTTGAACCATCACAATTACTTACCTTCTTGGAACTTATTTATTTATTTTTATCCCAAAAGGGAGTTAACCCAGAAGGGCTATTAGTCTCGAAATGGCATTTTGCGTTAAATCACTTAAATGCGATGTATCACTTTTCAAATTGTTGCCTCCCAACTTTATCGCTCTGTGTTATATTTAAAGTAACTAAATAATAAAAAATCTGCATGAATGCATGTATGTTTCTCGCTCGGTGAAATAACAACGGTGCCTAAAGTCATCAAATTTTGAATAACGTCATCCTCTACCCGAACATGGAAGCCTGGAAGCCCGAATTTGTAATTCGTTTTATTGTCTATTTCCCGTATGGTAAAACTTTAACGAATTTTTGATTAAAAAACTCAACAGTTTTAAAGCCACCAGCGGCAATACTGTAAGGAATAAAACATTTTTATCTCCAGCGCGCAAAATTGTCTATCGGAAACTCTAAAGGAATGCTGTTTTTAAATATTTTTAGCCTTAAGTGGCGTTAGGCCAAATGCTCTCGAAACGTGTATATGTCTGTAAATGGAGAGAGGGTAAACCGTCCGTCTGGGCGTAATTTAAATTTTGAAAACTTTCAGATTTTATTTTTTTCTCTATTTTTAAGTTTTCCAAAAATATTTTTTCACGATATACTACAACTTTCTGGATTGCTGAATTAAAAAAATACTATTTTGGTATTAAACATTAAAAAGTACTTCTTTCGTTGAACTAAACCCAATTTCTTCTATTCGTTGAACTGAAGTGAACTAATATACTTCACTTGAACTTAATTGTTTGGCAGTTACTACTGGATTTTTTTCCAAGATTTGAAATCCAGGCATTTCGATTTTTTATACAAATTATTCATTTATACTACAATCTATTTAATGTTTCAACACAAGATTTCTCTAATTATTTTTATGATTATTTATTTATCAAATGCCTGACCATTGACCATCAGGTCATTAGTCAATGAGCTCTCCAATACTTTAAAAAGTATTATAAGAGCACAGTCCGAACTCTGAAGTGCAGAGCACACGTCCAGATGAACAGATCCATGACTTTTCAGAATCCCACAAAGCACATAAAGGTGAGGCAGTCAGATTAAAATGAAACAAATGAGCACCAAGGCAGTCATGTCCAGTCATTTGCCTAAACTCAGCCATAGCAGTAACACGAGGAGAGTCCGAGACACAGTCGGCTTTTAATAGCACCTGCCATGACTTATTTTCAGTAGCACTAACAGCAGCATTAGGAAAGGATTTTTTATAAATCCTATTGATTTCAAGTTTAACAGAGTGAAGAGATAGGTCTTTGGAAGCCCTTTGGAGAATATCCGTACCGTTTTTTGCCAAAAGGTCTGCAATCTCATTCCCCCAAATGCCCCAATGTGATGGCATCCACTTGAAAGCAACCTTTGTCTGCTCAACAGCTCTCTGCAGCTCTGGATACGAGCACTTTATTTTCCTAGGTTACTTGCTAAGGCCTGAAAAGCAGAACTTGAGTCCGATAAAATTACAGCCTTATTAAGAGGAGACAGACGGACAGAAAGCTGTTGGAGGGCTAAATGGATTGCCTCGACTTCACAGTCAAAATGGTTTGTGTGACAGCCAACATGTAGGTAAAAGGAAAGCATATCACAGAAGACCCAGCACCAGCGCCCTAAGTGAAATCCAAAAGGTAAGTATAAATATGAAGCCACTCATCAGGAGGATAGCGAGTATTAACTGTTTCCAAAGTGATGGCACGAAGAGCAGTTGTGCATAGGTGGTTTTTCCTCATATTCAAAGTCAAGTCCAATCTGACATCGAGAACCATAAACTCCAATGGATTTATAGGCGTTAGCAATTCATACGCCTTGTCGTTAATGACATTATATTCAGCGTTCTTCTGGAAGCATTGAATGAAGCTCTTCTCAGTCTTTAGATTACGTACTCTATCACAATTGTATTTAAGCCCAAAAATTATTTGGGATTCTATTAAGTCTATTATAAAGGATAGCTGTATTCCTCCGAACTAGGATAGTCATTGGCTTCAGGTCACAAAGCAAATGCACAGCAAGTACGCGAGTAGTTTTAACACCTCCAGTGATCAAGCTTAAAGCCTAGTTTTGGAAAACATCAAGCATACTCAAGATTCTAACCGAGACAGAGACCAGCACTTCATTGTAATACTTTAAACCAGCTAGACATAAGTCTTATAAGTAGTATTAAGCCACATCCCCATTTAGCATCAGGTAGTCTCTTAAGAATGGGGAGTTTCTTCCTGGCTTTTGAGATGTGGTATTCAACATGCTCAGTCCATTTCAATTTGTTATCAAAGATGCATCCCAGATAAGTTGAAACATCATTATGGTGCAAGAGAGAACCTCTATAAACAAGATCAGAAGTGAAAGGCTGTCTATTTAAAGTAAAGTGACTAGTAGTCTTCTCCAAATTTTTAGTCATATTATTCTCCAAACTACAGCTCTCCAGGCTCTCGAGTGACTTATTCAGGACAGAGTTTAGCTTGGATTGATCACCTTTAGTTGTATAGCACCAAATAGCAAGATCGTCTGCAAAAAGGGGAACGTTAGTCAATCAATCAGAAGTCAAGATACTCGGTAGGTCATCAATAAAATTATTAAATAAAATAGGGCTGATCACCGTGCCCTGTGGTAAGCCAGTTTCACTTTGTTTAAAGTTGGACACAGAATCACCAAAACGAGTGGCTCAGAAGCCTTGTGAAAGAAAATTCCTGATCCTAGAGAGCATATTACTGCACACACCCAGGTTTTGTAATTTCTGGATACATTTGAGTCGCCAAACTTTATCAAAAGCAGCCTCAAAGTCCACAAACACAGACAAAACAGAGCATCTCTGATCGAGAGTGACCTTTATGGACTGACTCAGCAAGATAACGTGTTGATTTGTGGACATCCATTTTCTAAATCCGGCGTGAGTTGAAGAATTAAGGTTATTAGACTCGAGAAACCAACTCAGACGAGATTTAGTCATTCTTTCCATGAGCTTGGATAAAACGCTAGTTAAAGAAATGGGTCGATAGCTATTTAAATTATCCGGAGGTTTATTACTTTTAAGTATAGGAACAATGATCGCCTTTTTCCAAATTGCTGGAACACTAGCGTTCCAATTGTAGCTGTAGAGCTCCAATAATACAGCGAATTTTTTATGAATATTGATTAGTTGAAAATTCGCAGCTTATCTAAATTCATTACTTAGCAACATTTTAGGCTTAGCAGCATTATTATGCTACTAAAGAGGACAAATATATTTTTTCATTTCAAAAATTTTCTTGCTCTACTGTTACAGATTTTAAGAGCGAACATCTCTTTTTATTTTTCGCTTTTATTTCATACATTTTAGATCAAATTTTCATTCAGTGTTTATTTATCGTTGGATTGCTTCTGTTTTCTTTTCTTTTTCTTTGTGTGTGTGTACTCATTTGATTCAAACTGAAAGTTATTAGAAGTTTTTGATGCTATTTTTTTGCAACTTTTACACTGTTTACTTTGGAATATAGAGGTGGGACTATTAAAATTTCAAGTTTTAAACTTGAATGCGTGTCTTTATTTTTTGAAAAACAGGATAATTTATTTAATTCTTTCTTTTCACCAATCATCTCATGACAATGCAGCGAAAGACGTAAATTTCTTATTTCATTTTTCGTTTCGGAGTTTTCTTCCCGTCGTCCACTCTGCTTCTGGTTTTTGCATACGGTTTACTCCGAAAAGAATGTGGGATGAATTTTAAACCTACTATGTATTGTAATTTATTTTGCATTGTATGTATAGTTCTAACTTAAGAACAATGTATATATATATATATATACATTGTTATATATATACATTGTTATATATATATATGTATATGTATGAATATACACTCACGTTTGTGAAAATTGCAACACCATGAAGGACTTACGCGAGTGAGCTGAAATTTTCAGGAAATGCAAAGTAGCGCATGATATGCAAATGATTAGAATTGCAAATCCGTAGCGCATGCGTATGCTGAGCAGCGCCCTCTGAACGGCTGATGGATCCGAATAAATAGACGGCTGTAGC
>KK117202.1:283704-294232 GCA_000611955.2 Stegodyphus mimosarum
AGCAGCACTTATTGCGGCGCGTGGTGGCCACACAAAATACTGATTCTGATCTCTTGTTCTTGTTTGTTTGCTTTGAACATTTAATCATTTATTTGTACCACTACCACTCAACTGTGTATTAAATTGCATTCAATTATGACGATTCCTTCTTGGTGTTGCAATTTTCACAAACGTGAGTGTATGTGTGTGTGTGTGTGATATTTGCAGTAGATGGGCATTGGAATAGATGAAGCTTAGCAATCAGGTCACATCAGAGTCCGGGTGTGGTCGTTGCGAAGTAGAAGGCAGCCGAATTGAAGACACAGAAGAATTTCACTTTAAAACTCCATATCTTTATTCAATTAAAATGGCAGATCTTTTTCTTTTAGACGAAGATCTCCAGATTATATATTTAATAATGAGTTGAATTAAATAACGCTAAATCTAAGAATTTTGCATCCTAACGGAAGGAAAGCAAGAAAAAGCAGCGAGGATCTTAAAACGTGGGATCGCCGGAAGCAGTCTGACGAGAAAGGGCGCGTAGAGGCTACTTATAGTGGCGGTTACATAACATGCTAGTCTGTTCTCGAAGGTACTGGTCTAGGGAGAAGATCCTGAGTCTGCGGAAAGTTAATTAGAGATTGCCAGGTCGCGTAGAGCAAAGTCAGCGTATTTTTTATATTTTACATATATATTTGTTAAAAAACCTAATTCTCTAAAGACATTTGTAGCCACAATAGGTATTCGAAATTTCACTAGAAGCCGACTAACGCGGAATCAGTGTGTTAACACTTTTACTCACACCAAATGCTGGAGCGTATGATATAGTGATGGTGAGTTACACTAGGGTACCTGGGTACAAAGACTCTACCCCTTGTAAAACACATTAACATTCCTAATTGTATGTGCAAGAATAATTGATATCTAGCAGTAAATCAATAACTGTACAATAACATTATGCATAGAATAAAATATAAGATATTTTTTTAATTTAAAAAATATTTTAACTTAAATTTTTTAATATTTATTATTACTCTATTATACTGTCTGCAGTGAACGTGTTAAAACAATTGTTAACAGTAACATGAACTCTAAAATTGCATTTATCCGGCTTCGATCTGAAGATAAATAATAGGTGTTCAGTTTTTAGAAACAATTCGAGAAATAAGGTTTTTCTCGTTCCACAATACCAACAGTATATCAAGAGTACAAGGATAGTAAAAAACGTAATTCAGCAAATTGCATGAGTCAAGCAGAACACTGGGACTGGCCATCAACGATTGGAAGTTGTAGAGGCATTAGGATTTTTTGATGCTGGAGAAGTGAAAATGAGCAATGCCCTCACTGGGACTCGAACCTGGACCACTCGAATATGCGCCAACTGTGCTACCGTTACACCACGAAGGCATGCAGAAAGGAGGGAGAAAATACCTTATAAAGTGAGAAACATGAAGTGGTGATTTCGATTCTAGGATTGCATCCCGTTGATGTTAGGCTAAGAAAATGGCGCCAGTACCATGCAGTTATGAATTACGCATACCTGGTTGAGAATATTAATTTATGGTGGGTCAATGATGATCTGAAATGTTATCATAGCGAAGACTGGAACCTTTTTTTACTTGTACGAAGCACTTACGCTGCATCTAAATACGTAGATTTTCTGAATAATCATTTACTCCCCTTCTGGCTTATACGCCATCCGGATGAAAATGGAGGGTACCAGCAGGAAAACTGCTTCTGTTCCAGACTAAGTTGACTGCCACCTATTCCACTGAATTTTTCCAGAAAAAATGCCATACTTAAATTCCATAAAACACGTTTTTTAATTGATTTTTGGGAAATTTTCGAAGACGTTTTATAAGCTATGCCTCTGCAACATATCCATAGCCTTGTTGAATCCATGTCTTATAGTGTGGCAGCTGTTCTAAAATAAAAGCACAGCAGCTTGTTCTTAATCAAGTATCCCTGATTCAGTGTAACCCCCTGCATACTGCACATGGTTTGCAGTAGTACCTGCGAATGCTAAATTTAATTAAGTGGATCTTTGGCATCGTACATTTGCTACCTTTGTAAGATCTCCCTTAATTAGAGCTAACTATTCAGTCAGCTTTGTCTCATGATTGGAAGAGATTTTCGTCTGCAGTTGTTCATAAAATAAGCTTGTAACATCAAAATAAGCTCTGAAAGGTATAATATTCACTAAAATAAACTACAGATAAACCAAACTAAGTTTTACCTATCGCAGCAATTACACTCACGTTTGTGAAAATTGCAACACCATGAAGGACTTACGCGAGTGAGCTGAAATTTTCAGGAGATGCAAAGTAGCGCATGATATGCAAATGATTAGAATTGCAAATCCGTAGCGCATGCGTATGCTGAGCAGCGCCCTCTGAACGGCTGGTGGATCCGAATAAATAGACGGCTGTAGCGAGGCGTGTATGGTTATCGGTGGTTATCTGCTAGTGGTAAACGTTAACTCAATCTGTACTTATGCCTCGTCGACGAAAGAGAGCGAGATTTGAACAACTTACAGAGTTTGAACGAGGGAGAATCATCGGCCTTCGTGAAGCTGGATTGTCGTATCGTGCAGTAGCCTCTCGTGTGCAGCGTAACAGCAGCACAGTGATGCGCGTTTGGAAGCAGTGGACGGACGAGTGTCGGACAACTCGGAAATCCGGGAGTGGACCCCGAAATGTGACGTCAGCTCGCGATGATAGACACCTGGTCCGCATGGCGCGGACGGACCGTACAGCTTCCTCTAGACAATTGGCAGCACTGTGGTCAATAGCTACAGGTGTTTCATTGTGTGCTTCATCAATTCGTAGACGTCTGCTGCAGTGTGGACTGCGCGCACGGACTCCTTTATACAGGATCCCCCTAACGCACGACCATCGCCGCCTGCGGCTACAATGGGCCAATCAGCATAGAGACTGGCGTGCTGATTGGCAGCATGTCGTGTTTTCTGACGAATCCCGCTTTAATTTGTGGTACCATGATGGCCGCATTCGTGTCAGACGCTATGCCGGTGAACGCCACCTTCCGGAGTGCATTATCGAACGCCACAGTGGACGAACACCCGGAGTTATGGTCTGGGGCGCCATAGCATATCATAGACGATCTCAATTGCTACGAATTGTGGGCAATCTGAACAGCAACCGGTATATCCGTGAAGTTCTACAGCCCGAAGCTGTTCCCTTCCTTCAAAGCTTGCCAGGCGCTGTATTTCAACAGGACAATGCCCGCCCTCATACTGCTCGGATTGTTAAATCCTTCTTTGCAGCGCAGCAGGTACAGCTTCTTCCTTGGCCTGCGTGTTCCCCGGATATGTCGCCAATTGAACATGTGTGGGATGTCATTGGTCGGCGTCTTGCTCGTGATCCTCGTCCTGTTGCGTCTGCAGACGAACTTTGGGTACGCGTACAAACGATATGGAATGCTCTTCCTCAGTCAGACATTCAAACTTTGTTTGACTCCATGCCACGTCGTGTATCAGCACTTATTGCGGCGCGTGGTGGCCACACAAAATACTGATTCTGATCTCTTGTTCTTGTTTGTTTGCTTTGAACATTTAATCATTTATTTGTACCACTACCACTCAACTGTGTATTAAATTGCATTCAATTATGACGATTCCTTCTTGGTGTTGCAATTTTCACAAACGTGAGTGTATTTCAGCAAATATAGCAGCGACACAACAAATATCGTGTTGAAACATGACAGTTATTTAAAACTTAAATCACAGTCTTAGCAGCATATTAGCAATAATCTTTATTAGAATTTGTATGATTGATAATAACATATAATTTGCATAGTAAGTAATTTGTATAATTGATAATAGCCTATAATTTGCACAATTCAGGAATAAACATCATACATTAGTAGGATTAAACTGATTTGTAATAGTTCTTCCAAACAATTTCCTAAAATGCATTACGTTTCGGCAGTCCTGCTTTTTAAAACTTCAGTGAAGTATTCATTTGGGCAGGTTATCGCAAATGTTTTCATAAGATGACTTGAGTTCCAAAAGTTTAATGAAAGTATATCGAGCAAAAGAAAAAAAGTTTTCATTAGATGAAACTTATATAGATTGCTTTTCCTCAGTCCTGACTGAGTCCAATTAGTAAAGATTTATTAGATAGCTTATTTTTTATTTCGCAGTAAAAGAAGGAGCAGGAAAAAGTAGTAAATTAGTTTCCTCTAAGTAAAAACACAGATCAATGAGGGAGCGCATTAAGTCTGGTCTTCGAAGCTGCCTGACACGTAGAATTGCAAAACTTTCGTCACTTTAAAAGCTTTGAATATTTATTCGTATCCCGCTAGTTCTCCTCTCTGTCAATTTTAAATCATTGGCAGTTTTGGAGTCATAGCTCTCAGTAATTGCTTAATAGTGAGAAGATTATAGAAGATAGAATTTTTTTTCATTGCTGAATTAGAATTTTATAAAAAAATGCAATGCAGTAAATAAAAACTGTTAAATAACTACTTTGTTCTTCATAGCGGGTATTTGTATTTTATTAAAACATTTTTGTTACAGTGGTCAACGCAGTAAGATATAGAACAAATCAGTGTGTAGATCCTTAAAATGGAGAATAAGCAAGCAAAAAAAGTATATTAAACGGAAGAAAATGAAAAGTTTTCTATACCTCCTCATTGTTGGAATAAACAATACGGATTTCAAGTTTAGGAAGCTAAATCTATTTCTCGCTGTCATTCATTAACCAGTTTACTAGATTTCTTACGAGCCTCCGAAATTTTCAAGCATAACAATCTCGTGATTAACGTAGCTTGCATTCCTGTCCAAGTCTTAGGAAAACCTGTTTTGAACCCAAAATTTCATCTTGCAAACGTAATACACCAACTTCTACTGCAAGGCTTAAACTTACATTCGTCAATGTAACAGCAAAGTATTGATAAAGTTGCCCTAATCACGAACGAAACTGCAATCAATGATACTTAGTTGCTTATTTGTGCTAAATTAAACCGAACTTCTTCATTTATTTACCACTTCTGAAAATTTCTTTCATCATTAAGTCATTTTTCATTTCTATAAAAGCTACAAAATGCAATAGGAATATTGAAAATATTTATATAATATAATGAGTAAGATAAATTTCTGTGTTTCAATGCTGTGAATTTTGTCTCATTTAGTTATTATCTAATTTTTTCATTGCTATTTTCAATTGTTTCAACTTAAAATGATAAAATGAAATAACAAGAGATTAAGGACTAATAATTCGACCTTGCATTTTTTTCTAAGTCCAAACGAGCTTTGTCTCTGAAGGACTATTGTTTTCGTTTTGCGATTTTGTCGAATCAATTGTTATTTTTTATCGAATCACTATAAATGGCTGTATCACGTTTCAAATTGTCGCCATCAAAAGTTATCTCCTTGTATTAAAGAAATTAAATGATGAAGAATCTGCATAAATATATATATATTTCTCCGAATGTGATAAAACAACGGTACCTAGAGCCATCCAATTTTCAATAACGTACGTTTCAACCCGAATATGCGCATCTGGAAGCCCAAATGTGGAAATTGGAATTTGTTTTATTATCTGTTTCATATTTTATAAAATTTAACCTAATTTTTGGTGAACAAACTCAACAATTTAAAAGCGAGCAATGGCAACACTCTACGGGAGAAAAAATACTTTTTATCTCCAGCACGCGGAACTGTATATCGGAAATTCTGAAGATATGCTCATTTTAAATTATTTTGCGATATTGCTGTTGAACTGAATTTTATGGTGCGAAGAACATGATATTTAATAAGTAAAGGTAGCACACAAAACGTTGAAAAAATGCCCCTTTGGACATAATTAAAAATCTGAAACCTTTCATTTTTTTGTTTTGTTTTGTTGTTTGACTTCTAAATTAATCTCTGGATAGATTCAGAAAAGTATACAAATTTGTTCGTTTAAAATATCGTTTGAGACATTCATATAAATAATGGTCTTTTACCGGTATACAATGCAGTTTCACCCATTAGACTTCATAAACTAAGTAAAAACGTTTAAGGTCTTTAAACATTTTAAAAATAAATTTAAGCAAAATGAGGAAAATGTATTGAAATATTTCTTATCAGATTTTAGAGATTCAAGTCTCAGCCTCTCGGATGCCATTCAGATAACACTACAGACATAAACTCCGATTATAAATTTATTATAAATTTTTAAAATTTATGAAATCAGCTTATGATATGTTCTGATATTAGAAATAAGGATAATAAATTCAAATTTAATCTTATTTTTTTATATGTGTGTGTGGGGAGAGGCAAATTTTGCAGATATGACTGATTGCAGTTTTCTTAATATTACATTTTGATGAATTTTCTTTTGCGTCAAAAATCTTTGAAATATCTGCTTTTAATCAGAAACCGTTTTACTGAGATTCGTTAACTATTTTGAAGTAAATCGTTTCGACATGTTTATTGTTTTCAGTTTGCGATAAAATCATAGACCTTGATATAAATTAATGATATGCAAGGTCTTCTATTTATCCTCCGCATCATAAAGTGCATTACTTGGAAAAAGCGTAAGTTAATTGTTTAAAAATACATTTCATCTGGGCTTCTTAAAAATATTTTGAAATAAATGCTGTTTAATTCATGACTGTCATAAATAAATCTTTCTAAATTAAAGCGTTTTTGATACTATGCTATTTATTCTATAGCATAAGTTAAATTACTGAAGTCTTCTTAGTACTAGACAGCAAAATCTGTGACTTTGTTTGTTGATATGCTATTATTTTCTACCAGAATAAAATCTAGTGATTATGACGAAATTCTAATTTAGCATATAAACTGCAGACCTATATATGATTTGATCTTTTTAGTTAAATTCAAATGGTAATGTGCTTTCTTTAAAATTTAAAAGCTTTATTTTTTATATTATTGTACTCTTCAAAAAGATATGAAAAAACAAATGGAATTTTAAAAATAGAAACTTTTCCTCCTATTGAATTTTCATTTAATTTAGTAGAATTATTTTAGTTTCATGAGCTTATTATTATTCTACTATATTTGTTTTCCAAGAAAAGCTGCGAAATGTTTGTATATAGTCATCTCTCTATTAACTGTAGTAACACGGGTGCGTAATTAATATAGTAACATAGTTAGAGCAATTAAGAAAACACAGTGAGAGAAATAAATCACAGTATAAATAACAGGAAATTAGATTTAAAAATTTAATCTGAAGAATAAATTACTTTGTTTAGGTCAATTAAATCTCCATTTTAAACAGAAAAAACACAGTAAACAATGAAGAATAAACATCTTTAAAAACGAAGATATTACGTTAAAAAAGATTGCAAATAATGTTAAAGAAACCAATTAATGGTTCTTATACATAAAATGATGTATTCAATCATTTAGTTTTACTCTAATTTAGTGATTCAATCATTTAGTGAATGATTAAATTCAATCATTTAGTTTTACTCTAATTTTAATGCCTGATCTAACATCGTATATATGTTATGGATTACATACAATTAAATTGCATATTGTTGTGGATAAAAAAAACTCCTACCTAATATGGTATTACACTCTATCATCGCTGTTAGCTCACATTTTATTCTTTTCTTTTGCGTAAAGTTGATTGTCTTGATCTGCTAGTAATGGCTTGTATTAGGAAACTTGCATTGTTCCATAATCCGCAATAAACAAACAATGTTTTTAACAGGTTGCCCAGATAATCTGCAAACCGAGCAATCTTCCCTGGGATACTCGAGAGCTGACTGTAGACTTTCCCATTTTTTAAATTTTTGATACTAAAAGAATATTTTCCCTAAAGTTGTAAACAATTTTTGAGTTGTTCGACTCTTTCTCTACAATTTTTATATGATAGCTTCTTTTAATATTTTCCCAATACTATAATATTATATTGATATTATGATATGATAGCTACTTCATAGGTGACTTGTTATGCTTTTAACAATCCACAAACTTGTACAGTACTTTGACTATATGTGCATATTATATCTTCCAGTATTGTTTATAAAATTTTACTGGACAACATATTTTGCTCTTTTCAAAGAAACGGGAAAAGTCAGTTTGTCAGTTCCCTTTTCTTGTGAAAATCAACATTTTCGAATGTTCGTTGAGCGTAATACTGATTTCACTGCAAACTCATGGGGCAGTTACGATACTTACTGAACTACTGAGTACTTGTTATAACTTTGCGGGGTTTCACCCTTTTATTTCACAGTTCAATATTAGAAACACCTTACACTGCTAAGCGAATAATCGCTTGAGTGTGTGAACAGAGATGTAAGAATCAAGAACGATTAACTACCCTTTATTTCTCAAAATAAATATGAACGCAGGCAGCTCCTAACTCGGAGAGTACAGCAAAGCCTCCACTTGGGCTTGAACTCACATTAATATGAATTTAACTTAACTAAACAAAAAGATATAGCCGAAGCTATGAAGATTCTAAGTAGTTGGCCCCTAAATCTCAATTAAGTCGGCGAAGCTAATCAAGGGCCTAAAGTACGGCCGAGCGTAGCAGTAGCTTAGAGAGATAGGGAGCCAAAGGCAAACGCACACTAGTTAGGAAGTCGGGTTCTCTAACGAATTCAGCGAAACATCGACTTAAATACTACTCTTACTCATTTGCATTAACCGCGTTTCTGAAAATGCATTCTGGTAGGAAATTGTAAGCTGAAACTAGGAGAGAACAGGAAAGATGCATAAACTTAAAATAACTGTTATAAAATTAGGATAAACCTTACAAATTTAATACTTGTCAAAGAATTGCAGCTGTGTTTGTTTTATTTGTCGTATATGTTGTGCTTGTTGGTAGTTGCAGTGCTTGTTGTACTGCAACCGTTAGGCAGTTTAAGCATATAAGATACCAACGATAAACTTACAGATTGTTGTTACACTTGTTTCTTACCTACAGTTTCTTCTAGTGCACTAAATCTTTTTGATAATATGGGTTAAATTCAACGCTAAATAATAGACTTTCAACTTACGCTTTGAATGTGATTCAAATGAAACCCCCAGTTACTTATTGTGTGGCAGATAATGAAATGCAGAAAAAATAAATTACATGCATCATTTTCTGAAACAGTCTGCATGACATGCAATGCAAATATTATCCATCGCTGCTAAGTGAATGAGAATTCTTTTGACTATGATTGTAGCTACTTATGCACCGCGTTTTGTATTCCTCACCCCCCATTTCGAAAATGCTTGTGTTCCATCGACAATTTGAGCCTTTCAAATTCCTGTATCTAAAGTCACTGTAGCCGAGGTTTGGGGAATAAAGTTGGTGTTAGAAACATTTAAATAATTATAGCTTAGATTGTTGCAAATTTCATATCCTGGATCATCGGCAATTCTCATTTATAGAAGTAAAGCCACTTTTAATTTTCTGCACTATTCGTGCAGAAAATTGCACGCAGGATACTTGGGAATTGTTGCAGGATACTTGGGAATCATTGTATTGTGCTTTCATCCTATGACGAATTTCACTTAGTTTAACACCTACATTACTTAAATTCTTATAATTCTTCGCATTTTATTTAATTAGAAATTTCGCTTACCTTCTTTAAATCCAGAACGTTTTTTAAATAATCAACAGCACAAAGAGTTCTTTTCTATATTTACAGTATTTACAATCCACTTCCTGACACCAGAATACCTCACATTTCCTCTGTCGCTGCCAAAACATCTCTATCAAAATTCGTAAAGGAGAAACATAAACAATAAAAATAAAAATAAATCAGAAAGTTGTGCCTTCTCTTGGTCAACCACTTGAAACTGCAACAAGTATACAATATCGTGTTACCACGTGATGATTATTCTCTAAACCATAACAATAATATCTCCAACTTGCAAGGTTATTATACAAATTTTAGGATTTTTTTCCCTTTTTAGGATTCAATTTTAATGCCTAAGTATTAAAACATAATTTTTAAGCGACTTCTGGATTTTTAAAACATATACGGTAAAACCTTAAGTTGGTGGTTTCATTAAGATAAAGATTACCTGCCTATAGAGAAGAATGCTTTTGTTCATTACATTAAATGATAAAACTCCCTCGCATTTGCGTTACACAAATAAGGAAAACCAAGATACCTCATGGTTATGTATGGTTAACTAAAGATAAGCATACTAGGGCTATATGTTTAAAGAAATGGATGTCTTCTTGGAAGATTCTCTAAGAGAAACTGCTCGTTTTTCTTCACTTGCTGGGAAACTAACGAAATACCCTTGTAAGTTTTGAAACCGGATTTATCTACCAGTTCTCAGCGATTATGTTCACTTAACCACAAACGCACCTCGAAAACCCTAAGAAGCAGTCTTTCTCGGGTTACGTAGGTTGTCTGTTAAGTTTCGGCTTCTAAAAGCTTCCAAATCACTTGGTATTTGTACAATTAGTAAACGCTTTGTTATCATTCTGTTTGTTTTTCATATAATGAAAACTGAATTTGTAAGCTGCAGAATCATATAATTCAGTTTAATCCAGTTTTTGCTTGTATTCTTCGCTTAGATTAGTTTATTTAATTACAGCAAAGCATTCTAGGAATATGTCCTAAG
>KK117202.1:294279-358393 GCA_000611955.2 Stegodyphus mimosarum
AAAAACTAGCCGTTATACTTGAATTAAACCACGGAAAGGCTGATAAGGCCAGTTTGCCGAGATTTGAATCTGGATAAAGCTAATGCTATTCTACGTACTTAATCATTCGGTCATTGTTATGTTTTTTCATTGGAATACATAGCTGAACGCACTACTTATAAAATGATAACTTTACAATTATATTTGTGGTTTATTTCATGAATTTATATCTGCTACCTCACATTCAGAAATAATAAACTGGTGTGCAAAACATAAGCAACAGGTGTTCTTTTTGCTATAACTCTGCGGGAAATCAACTGAGAGACATGAAATTCAGAAATGAGAGATAGCATTTTGTAAAGGAAAGATGACGAAAGCATAATTGCGAAAAAATGAATACAATGCATGCAGTATGGAATCAAAAAAAGGTTTTATGGAACTCAAAGTATCGTTGCACATAATTGTCTGTACAAGAGGAAGAAAAACAAGCAGATGTTCCTTAGTATGGGATATGCGCCCCCCTTTACTGCAATGGTTGCTTCGCACCGTCTGTCCATACACAACAGCCTGTCCAACAGATTTTGAGGTAAGAGTGCTCATTCCTCAATCAACATCTGTTTCAGTTGTTGCGTGTTCCCTGGGTAATGTAATCGTGTTGTAAGGCATCTCCCCAAAGCACCCCTCACATGTTCTATGATATTTAAATCAATGGAGTAGGCTGGCTAATCCATTCGAGTGATAGCTTCACTTTCTAGTAGCTTCGGAACAGCAGGTGTCCGGTGTGGTCGTGCATTGTCATCCATGAGAACAAAGTCTCCTCCAATGGCACCTCAGAACAGAGGCACACGGGGAAGGACCACCTTCTGACAATAGCAATCTCCGCTTACAGAACCTCTGTTGAAAACGTGGAGCTTTGTCCGTCCGTTCAGCATAATGCCTTCCTAGACGAAAACTCCAGGACCACAGTAACTGTCTCTTTCCGTGATGTTACTGGAATGAAACCGTGTCCCGACCCCTCTCCAAATCAACTGGCGCTGAGAATCGCTTGTGGCACTAAAACGACTCTCATCCGTAAAGAGAACACGACTCCATTGATCATCCATAAAGGGAACACGACTCCGATTGATGAGATGTTCAGTTTTTGTGCTTCTTGCACTACTCTAAACCGGTGGCGCCGATAGCTAACTTTCAAAGAGATGCAGCGTACAGGACATCGGGCGAATAGGCCACTTTTATAAATGCGTATGGACACAGTAAACCGTGACACTTGTCGCCCCGTTGCTGTACACATTATCTGAGCTATGGCGCTTGCTGACTGATTTCGGGCTCTTTACGCTTGCAGGACGATATATCGGTCATCTACTGCAGTTGGTTTCCTGGGCCGGCCACCACCAACCTTTCTAACATCTGTACCTATGGTTTAGAAGACTTTGCAAGGGCGAAACGACACTTCTGTTGATTCCGAAGTCTTTAGCTGCACTGGTCACACTAGCCCCCTCCTCCAGCTTCTCGATCATTCTTCCACATGTGAAGTCATCCAGATGATTTCTTCAAGCCATATTTCACGAAAGAACTACTTGCACTTGCAGCGAATGTCCTTAATTGCGTCTCCGCCCTTCCTTTTATTGTAGTTTTAAGTTGAGCGCGAAGACCGACGCGTTTTCTGCACGCTAACGTCGCCTGTGACGTTTTGTTTCTGACATTTTGTCCATTTTTGTTCCTGACGCATGGCCTTTCTACTAAAGTGCGTGTTCATTGTACTGATCGCAATAACCACTTTTCTGCAATTTCATGACTTATCTGATTAAAATTTACATTCTTATTTAAGTTTTGAACATTAGTGTAAGATTGATCTAGTATCCTCAAGTTTGGCTTTTTTAATTCTTGAAGGCTGAAATCGTTGATCGACCCTCACAATATTATTCTGCCAGTGAATTTCTGCATACATACTTTTAAGAGCTTTCAAGATACATATTTTGGCTTGAATTGATAAAATATACCATTTAAGCTTAGGCATTATGAATGACAGTATCGAAAAACAAACAACACTTATCATTAAATGCATTTAGAAAACAAAAGCAGACCCAAATAGTGAAGTTTTCCTTCATGTTTATGGAGAGAAATTAAGTGAGTTAGCTCAAGGTTAGACCCAGTGTCCCGCTTCAGATATTTAAATACCGCGCCTATCTACAGGAACGCTTTTTTCCTAACAGCCTGTAAGGTATATTTTAATTTTATAACAGTTATTTTAATTTAATGCTTCTTTCCTGTCTCATTTAGTTTCAACTTACAACTCCCTACCAGAATGAGGTTTTAGAATCGCGTTAAATAAAAAGGAGAATAGTATTTAAGTCAAGTTCTTCTGACTTCGACACAGAGAGTTTGGATTTCTGAGTAGCACGCGTTTGCCTTTGGGCTACGTCTCTCTAAGCTGTTACTACGCTCGGCCGTGTTACGTGCCTTTTGATAGCTCGCTGGCTAATTTAATATTACTGGTTAGTTAGTTTAGAATAGTATTAGCTTTGCTAAATCGCCTTAGTTAGTCGTTAATTAGATCTTATTTCTTATATTTTAAGTCCAAGTAGAGGACTTGATACACGCCCAAAGAAAGGGGCCAACTGTTAACCTTATTTTGAGCAAATAAAGGGTAACTAACTCTTCTTGAATTTACGTTTCTGATCTCGTACTTAAGTTATTATTTGCTTAGCACTTCACTAGGTTCCTCGTCTCTTAATTTGGCAGAATAAAAGCGAGGAACACTACAAGCCGATTTCAAGGTGCAGTACTTTTCAGCATCAATATTTGAGCAGATAAGCCTTCATCTAAAATTATGACAGAAACCATTGGCCGTTTAGCTATCTCATCAACATGAGGGTTGTCCAGAGTGTGACACAAAAGGCGACTGGTTTTATCTCAACGAAAAATTAAAAGCTCTGTCCCAATTTTGACAGAAATTGTCTCAGAAGTGATCCAAAGATTTTCTTTTCCTCTTTTTACGCCACCATCTTCTCTAGAAAACTTTCAGATCAACAGTATTTTAAGTTTTATGTCGCAAAGACGTTATACACTTACAAACATCCACGCGTTTTCCCGGATTCGAACGTGGACGTAAAGATTCCATAATCGGCTCCTACCAATATGACAACAAGACAGCTTTCTAAATGTACGCTGTACAAATAAAATGTAACATTGTAAATTTCTTGTTTCACAATACTATTTGGTGAAGCCGTGAATATTAAAAAATTACTAAGTTAAAGCTTAATTAACTAGCAAGTAAGCATTTCTTTTTGACGGTATATATTTATAAACATCTCGTGAGTAATATCTTTCCGGGACCGAGCTGCGAAAAGATCGGACAAAAAGAAAATGAAATGTACTTAACTAAAACATACATAAAATAAATTCAAATCAATATTAAGTTTACTAAATCTTCTCATGTCAAAAGGAATCTTCACATTATTATTTCTCAACAAGATTATCTATTATACTATCATATTTAAGTTAATTATATTTTTGGTTCCAAATTGTAAATATGACCTACTTAAATACTATTTTAATATAAGTCATTAGAACTACCGAAGAAGGGAAACAGGTACGATTCCTCTTTTGCTTTAAGCATTAAATTAACACCTGGACGATACATTATTTCATAAAAATTTAACATATTAATCATGAGGAGCTTTCAGCCAAAATTTACGTAACTTACAAGGATAAGGAAATAGGCGAAAATTCCATAGTGTAATAATTAAAGTCTTTTCAAAATTATTAAAGGAAGACTTAGCTGTTTGACGACTTTTTCCATTTCTTGATGCCCCACTGGAGGTTTGTAGTTAGGCCACGTCGACAACTCAATCCAGAGAGCTACCAAAATCCCTGTGTCATGAATAAGAAAGGATCACGAAAGTTGGCAGAGAAGAAACTATTTAAATCGGCTACTCTATCAAGATGCAACGGGCGGCAGCCTCGTCATAATTAGCGAGCTGGTGAAAACTGTCCTGGATTCGTTCGTTATGCTGACTCATATCTATTTCCACCGCAATGGAAAAATCCAGACCGACAACTCGAACTGCCCATGAACGTAACAGGAACAAAATCTAAATACCCACTGACTGACGATTAAGGAAAACGAAGAAGACCTCTTCTCGACATGGGACACATCATGAAGTAAAATCTATAGTCTAGGATATCCTATTAACCTATTAACTCTGCGCCATTCCCGGTGATAGCGTCCAAAAAATCCCACCTTATTTCTAAGTTTAAAACCAAGTCGGGAGCATAGTTGCAGCTCCCTGCCTTCGCCGCAGCTCACCTTCTAGACAACCAACACTTACCACGACCCGAGCAAAATTCTTTCCTCAGTAATCCGCTAATTCAATTCCGACCGACAGGGAGCATGAGTGTCCCCCGTCTTTCTGACTGCAAGAGGAAACTACATCATCCTTAGGCGACTCAGCAACAACTGTCTCGTACTCAAAATTCTCTTTCCCATCACAAAAAGACACAAGCTACCACAAAACCAGATTTTCGCCCCCTGATTAGAGACCAATTTCCACTTTTCACCCTAAAAGACCAGAAACTGTATATTGCATATGCGCCACGTCTCTAAAGCGGCCAAACGACCGGGCACCTAGATCGCCAGTTGAACAATCTCCGCTGTAGGTGAAATGATAACCTTCGACCTTTCGTCCTGGGAAGTACTGGCTAGGATCTGTACTTAGACAGTCTCAACCACGGGGGTAAAATATCAGGTACTATTGTACCTTATTCTTCACAGGACTAGAACCCGGGTATTGTACCTAGGATGGGATCAGGCTCGACAGGGACCGTACTGGTAAGTCAGCTCCCGCTGTGGTGGAGCTGATAAGAACAAACAAGGAGGAGGGCGTGGGACTATGCCCGTATAACCACAACGGTAAAGTTAGGGCGTCCCCGTCTCTCCGTAACGAGTGTCCTAAAAGGGCAATCGAAACACAGTAATTTCTTTCTAGAAACTTCTCCGGAAGTAACGCTCACCTGAACGAGAGAATGACTAAGCAAAATTTGCTTTCTTTCCTTGATCCTTTCACAAAAACACAGAAATCTTGATTAAATTCAAATAAAAGAAAAAATAATAAAAATTCATTGAAGCATCTGTTTTCCCCAAATTTAAAGAATTTGCATAACCGAATATTGAATTAATCATAAATAATGAAACATTAAATTACTAATTCGAAGAATTAAATGAAATTAAGATTTTTATAAATAAGAAAATCAACTTGATCTCTTTCATAACCGAAAATCCAAACTATTATCAACATAACGAAAAGGAGTGCAGCCTAGAAGAACATATTTGTTTTTAATGAGTAAGTCTAGTTTATCACGAAACCCAAACAAAAGCCTAGTCTTCAGTAGCAAAACAGTACTCGAGATTAATTTCGTAAAATTTTCATTTTCCTCTTTATTCAGGCAATGCAGATTTCGAAAAATTAAATTTTTACTAGAAGGAACTTATACATCACGTTACTTATTTGATCTCAGTGAATTATAATGTATAAAAATTTATGTGGATTAGAAGAAGGAACTTACTCGATTTAAATTATATTGAGTTGGGTTTAAAATGTGAATATCTTCATTTTATTTCAATTGAAACAATATTACATACCAGATAAATTAGTTTCATCCTTTAAGTGACTTATGCCGGTTTATGACCACAAAATATTGATCAGTTTGATATTAGAATATATTTGTTTTACAGCAGGTGCAGAAATATCAAACTGATATCGATTGATATCCGAAACTAAATTAGAATTTTCATAACGTTAACTATATCTCACAATTTTTCATTAAACTATCTCAATTCTCAACGAAACCAGTCAGTGTGAAATACTTCTCGCTTGCATTTGCCAAGAAATATTTTGAAATCTTCCACTTCAAGTACATTTCCTTTAAAAGCTATTTTCGATTTCGAAAATGAGATAGCAACGATCGATGGACAAAATTACAGGCAATCGGTCGATAAGATTGAAAATAAATCTACAATTTTCTGGCTGAAATTCAGTTTATAGATTTATGAACCAATAAAATCTTTCTGTATATGTGTCTTCCATTCCTATGATTTCTCTTAGTATTGCATCCGCTGGAAAAAGTTGTGTTTTTCTTGTAACTTAATCCTTATCTTGAGATGAATCTGATATTCGCATTTTGCTGTGCTATAAAAAAACAAGATTTCTATTTACGTAACATGCTTTCAAGAGTATTATATTTTCCAATACTTTGTTAAAATTTTGTAAGTAAATATTCCTTAACTTTATGGATACATTTTACATTAAATTCATGGTTTTTATTAAATCCTTTATTAAGAAGAGAAGCAAAACGCTAGATTTTTAATCTCATCTATAAACGAAAATACTAATAGCAAATGGCAGATCTGTCAGCAGATATAGTGTTTATCTTTCTGAATGTAAAAAGAGAGAAAATTAGCTGAAGATTAGCGTAAGCCGTCTATTGACTTTATGTCATCGCCATCTGTTGATGATAAGAATTTGTTCCGATGAAACTAAAGCTTCGATTTAAAATTCTTTCTAGAGCTTAAATGAAAATAAAAAAAAGACTTATAAAAATTAAATACTGATTTCGATTCAACTTAAAATTGAATTTGCTTTAAAATATAATTTGTGATCACAGTGTCTTTAAAACTTTGTGTTAAAGAATTTTTTTCAACAAAGATAATACTTTACCAGTATAATATTTTAGAGAATTTTTTACCATTCGTAACCCACAATTTCAAATAAAAATGAATTGGATAGATTAAAACTTCCTACACTCACTTCATGCTCTGCTTTTCAGCAAAGTCCTTCAGGAATTAAATGAAAAACAGGATCAGTGTGAAATTTTCATCACTAATGGGCACGCTTAAGACTATAATTGGAATTACGAGCTGGTAAGAAGGGAGTTCAATTCAGTGTATGTAAAATCAGAAATAATGAATCTCGCAATTTCCCTTTCGAATAATTTGAGTAATTCAATTAACATAGATTTTGGAAATCCAGTTGGTTAAAAGAGTTCATTATGAGGAGAATGTAAAGTTTTCAAATCAGTTTATGTGAAACAAACATTTTGTTAGAACTGTGAATAAAAGTACATTTTAATAACGTGAAAAAAAAGAGCAGAAAATTCCTAATAACTTCTGCTGTTGTATATGGTTAACGGCGCGCAGAGCATTCTTCAGAATTCCGAAGATCTTTCGGATTTCCTGTTTATATGCTTTTATTTAACTCTTCATGGTGTTTGTCGCTACGGTTAGAAGTTTGTGATTGACTTTTTAAGTTAGTTCCTGAAAAGTATTCGACCTCAAATTTTGGACACACAGTGGCTATGGATGACAATCCAATGTGGTGATTTGTTTTTCAAAATACCCTTTAGTTTGTTTTTAATTTAACATTGAGATGATTTTCCGCATATAACTTCGTTTAGGGAAAAAATAAAAATCTCAGAATTTTACTGTTTACGCCATAAGACACAGCGGAGCAAAATCTTTCAAATGAGATTTCGAGAAAAGTTTTAAGAATATTTCTGACGTTTTGGCGAATTTTTGAAAATCGTTCGATTTTTTAACTAACCCGCGTCATTGAAACTAAACAAGCTACAAATGGAATATAAATATTCGTATAAATAAATATAAAAAATATAAATAAATTTTATATTGTCATGAAAAAAAAAGCGCTTTATAAAATTCATCTACAATTTTATATCATGAATAATAAAAACATAGTATTTCAAAATAAAGAAACTTAATAATAGAACTTCATTGTCAAAAGTATAAGAAATTATTTTCATAAATTTATCCACGTTTTTCTTATTCGTGATATAAAACTGTAGAAGAATTTTGTAAAGAGAATTATTTAGTCTGTTGTTCACATGAAAATGTATGATAATATTTTTCTCTTCTTTTAGTTCATTAATTATTTTATGAGTTTTACATAAAAGCCTTTTTTTATAAAACCTTTTATTATTTTTATTAGTATTTTAAAGAAAGAACCACCTTTCGGATTAGAATAGCAATGATGAGTGTGTAAAATATTATTCTTCATTCCATTAAAAGCGAAATTCTTTTTGTAAGCTATTTTTCGCTCTTAGGCCACCTTCTATTTTAATAAAACGTAATTTCTTGGCATAAAAGCAATAACGCCTACTTTTGTTGTATTAAAAAAGAAGAAAATGAAAAGCATCTTATTTTTGTTTGTTTTAACAATTGCTGTTTCAAAATTACTTTCTATATAAATAACGAAATATTTTGCAATTTTGTAAATTTCTAGATGATCATTAATTTCTGTGTTTGTGTAATTCGGCAATGTTTCATGCAAACCTTCTACATATACTTAGAGCAAGCGATCATGTTCCATCGACTAAGGACTTGATGAAGATGAAATCAAACTGAAGGTAGCTAATCTAGCGCTTAGTATTATCGAAGCAAGAAGAAGTAAGGAAAACTACCGAAGAAAAAACAATTCATTCTACAATAATATTTCCACACAATTAGGAAAGAAAAGAAAATAACGAACAACGGACTGAAATGACTGAAAATGAAAAATGAAATTGCGGGGAATGAGGCAAATTGAACTTTAGACAGTGTAATAAGAAACATTCACCTTCTTTACACAAGGTAAAGGAAGATGAATTGTCTCTTATTAACATAAGGACCTATGACCATGAGGACGGCTCTTGAGTTCAGGTACATTTGTTTTTCTTATTTATATTGCACTTGGAAAATCAAGAGATAACTCTGACATTATTGATTCCACTACATCCTGGAGAAAGGATATGGAGGAGAGCCACGCGGACTCATATCGGAACAGACTAGTAGCGCACGTAGGGAGATACGTAGACTACATCCATAGATCCAGAATTAGAAAAATTGGTACGTAATGGACACATTGAAGGGACATTGCCAGGAACGCCACCTGAGATGTTAAAGCAGGGAACGCTGACTTGAAGAGCCTCGGATCTCGAACCACTGTTACTGAAAAAGCTTTTACTATCTGCTTATCGCCTGATGTGGCCCTACAGTTAAAATTTTTAATTCAATGTTAGTGATCCAACATTTAAACTGCCCGCAACCGCAGTAACATTCAGATTTCTGAGATGATATAAAATCATCGCTATTAATACCTGTGCAAAATAAATTAATAATGCATCTTAAGTTCTAAACATTACTTTTGGCATTCTACAAATTTCATCACATATTCAAAAGTAACATGCTTATCGCAATTACTTTAAATAAAACTAAGTATTTTGGCTGAAAGGAAAACGCCTAAAAACTTTGAATCTTTAAACGTTATCACTGTTTACCAACATCTGTATATGAATGCATAATATATCAACAAATTTATTCATACATTGAGTGGATATAAATTATTCAATTTGTGTAATCACTTAGATAAAACTAAAAATATTTTTCTTTCTATCTTATTTGATTTTACTTGTAAATTACAGACGATTTAGTCCAGACGACTTTTTATCATTAGTTCCATTTTTTCTAAAAGTAAATTGCAGTCGATTAAGAACAGATTGTGAGAATGGGGAAGGAGGTTTTTCTATTTTAAGTACCCACTTATGATTATCGGAAAAACTTTCAGAATATTTTCCATCATAGTCACTCAGAATAAATTTTTAAACACTGAATTCAAAATATGCATGCAATATAAATCTCAAATGTAAATATTTAAAAAAAATTAAAATATTGAGAAGGACAATAAACTGATAGAAAATAATTTCGGAGTATAATAGTTCTTCGGAAGAGAGGAATGGTATAAAGGAAGGAGTTTTCGCAATCTGTCATTGAACTTATTTTAATTCATCAAAATTTTGTTAGTTTCAGCTGAAATGTATTTTAGATTATTGAAATTAATCTAAGAATGTTAATACATTTCTTTTACGATTTTAATCAGAAATTAATCTTATTTTCTGATCGAGGACTTTTGTTATTTAATTGACCCCAGTTTATACAAGTGTAAACTTACAGAAAAGAAACTAAAATGTTTCTTTCATTACATTATATATCTAAGAATTTTAGACATTCTTTATGTCGCGAAATCTAATTTTTAAACTTATCGTTTTTCTTTTATTCCAATTCGGCCACTTCTAAATTCTTAGCTTCTGAAAAATCTGCGATTTACATATTTTTGAAGGAATTAGAACACTTTTAATGTTACTCTACTTATGCTGTCTACTACCTACTACTTACCTGCTATTAATACCGTTTTAACAAAAGTAAAATATAGTTGCATTTTTCCGCTTCTCTTTTCCTATCAGCTAGTTGTACTGAGTCTCTGGAGAGTTTTCGTCTTTAACACAGTTAAAACTAAACTCAGTTTAACTCATCTACAGTGGTGCCATAAATGTAAAATGCAACTCCAATATATTAGTAGTGAAAACTGAGCTTCCCAAATAAAATTTATTGCAGCCCCTCTACATACTTCAGTTCAAGGATGATTCTTTAAAATTTAAAACCATGCTCCACTTCTCTGGTGCTACAAAAACCTATCCTTATTACACTAGCTTAAAAAACTAAAATAAAGTGACTTTTTTATTAAACTTACTTTATTCCTTCTTTCACAAGTCCAAATTTAAGTTCAATCCAAATAAAATTCGCAGTTACATTCTGATTTTTTTTAATTTGTATTTTTTAGTCATTTTTATAAATTTTTCGAAACAATTTTTAATTATCAAATTTTTACCATCACCTTAAATTAGATGTACTTCTAGCCATACATACCAAAAATTCGAGTTTTTTATTCAAAATTTTCCAAGATATACATGAATTTACGTTTTGGCGTGTTTCGAAATTTGGCATGCCTGTTATAAGCGATAACTTCAGATGTGGTTTACGCACTTTGTTAACATTATTTGAAAGAATAAACGATGCAGCCTTTTTTTTACGCTCGTGCATAGTGAAAGGGAAAAAAATTATTGCAATAAAATAAGAATTTCGTTAAGTGATTTATTCTTAGCGCAACTGAAAAAAGTGCTTAAAGGTAAATTTTTTAATTTCTCGGTAAGTGTTTTACCAAATTTTACAAAATTTAGTATTAAACTATAATTTGAGTCATAGAATCAAAATATCGAAAAACAATGATATGTCATTTCAGGAAAAGTCTGATTTTCTTGTCAAAATACCTATGTTTAAACAATTGTTATGTATAAATCTAATATATATCCTAAGTGTGCTTTCGAGGCATGAAAAACGCAAATTAAATTTCGTCAACCGGCCCAGTAGAACGGGAGATATAGAACTGCCCTCTCTTTTTTTTGTGAAGAGAGTACCTCTCTTCTAATACCGTGCATTTTTCAGTATGCTCTCTGATGTTTTAGGTGCTTTTCTAGAAGATCTAGATTGTTTTTTCATTCTCTCTTAGCTCTTAATACATTCTTCTGAATTTCTGAAGTAGGACAAAAAGTTTGTCATTTAACGGATAATTTGACATTAAGAAAAAGAACATAGTCCACAGGATCCCAAATCTGTCAAGTAAAAGGTGGAGGGATAAGAACTATATGCTTCCTTCTAATAAAAATTTAACTTAATATATTCAAAGGAAAAACAAAAATACATTATCTGATCCCATTTCTTCTGTCCTAATGCTATGGATTCCCTTAAGAAAGGCTAATTGTTTCTTAATAGAATAGTAAGTCTACTGTTTACTTCTTTAAGTAAATTTCTTCCCCCCCAGTCAGAAGGTATTAATAGCATGGTCCTTACCGAAGCTTCTAAAGTGAAGTTTTTCTGGCGAAGGGGAAATTTCTCTTATCATGTTAGTGTTTTCTACTGCTAATTATAATCAAAACACAAATTTTCATCACTATTAATGTATTGTTTAAATAGTTGAAAACTATTGCCTAGCATTTCAATCAAAGCTTTATTACTTTTCATTTTCTTGCCTTTAAACTTTTTATTTCATATTATGTTCATTATAGAACGCTTGATATGCAACAAAAAGAGTAAGTTCAGAATCTTGAGCGATAAGCTCATAAAAATTTGTTATTTAAAACTATGTTAATTACAGAGCGCTTGATATCAGAAAAGCATGCTGCGTCGATGGTGCCAATGGAGTGGACGATTCTTCTCAAACGCAGTAATAGTCACTGGTGTATGAAAGAACTTTCAAAGAATCGTTTGTATCAAATTTCTAATGTTCATCAGTCTTACAACAGTAACTGGTCAGTTACAACATCGCCCGTCCTTGAGCCGATGGGAAGATCGCAGACATCTGCTGCTTTCATGTTAAGATAAACAAAAGATTTTTAACTATCGAGACTTTATATGAACATTTAGAATATCGTATTACCTCTTATCCTTGAGATTCCTACCACAGTTGACATTTGTATGACACATTTCCTGATTTAACGTCGTGTGCTGTGCATAGTTGAAAAAAAAAAAAGAAAAAAAATAAGTAATTCCATTATTTTAAAAAATCCATTATGTTTTGTATTTTTCTGTTAACTAGTTTAATATATTGCTGTTGTTTAAAATAGCTGGATATGTGCGATTTAGTGCTTTCACCAGAAATTGGCAATATCCACCAGTTTCCAAAGGTGCAGCATCGGGGGGGGGCGACAGATTTGGTATTCGCCAGAAAGAGGAAATTTCGTCCCATTTGTGATGAATAATATCGCTTGAAAAGATCTGAAGGTCTAACACCTCTTGTTCTATCGGCAACTTATAGAAAAAACTTTCATCTGACCAGTATTTTAAGGACTCCTGTACCGCACAGCCACTATAAACTTCCAAACAACCAAGCTTTCTCTATGATTGCAACTCAGGTTCAAAAGGTACGGCGTTCAGAAGCGCTAACCACTATACCAAACAGGGCAGTATTATGCTAATAACATTATGGTTATATAAATTTAAAAAAAAACAAGTTAAGGAACTAAATTTTATAAACTTACTGATATTTGGACAATCGTTATGTAGAATGAATATCATTTGCTTTGCACCAGCCCAAAACTCAGATGCGAAAAACTTCTACCAGATATATTTCTTATTATAAAAGAACATTGAACAACGATTAAGTTCGACTGAATGTTTGCCATTCAAATAAGAAAGTGGGAATTATAAATTATGAGATATCGAATGCAAACAAATAAGCGAAAACGTTATATCTGCTATTCTTCCTTAAAAGCAGAACATGTAAAAAGATTATAATAGTTTTGCATTCAAGGTCTTTTTAATTATTCGACTTAATTTTCTCCCATTCATTTCAGATCTGCGTTCTACTGTATCTTAAAAAATATCATTATCAAAATATCTGAGACTGTAATATAAAAAAAAATGAATTTCTTTGTAGATCGAACTAACCTAATGTGCTAGTTAATTACGGCAAAATAACAATCTAGAACTATCTATCACAGAAAAGATGTAGCCATCGACAATGTTTTAAGAAAATTAAGATTAACTTAACCTTCAAAAAATGAATTTTCCAGTTTTAATTTTAAAACAGAGGTTGAGCATTACTGATTAAAAAAGTATACATTAAATTCGAAGTTTCCAGAGCTAGTCAATTAGATAAAAAGTATGAATTAAAAAGACCATGCCCACTTTTTAAAGCGACAATTTTAAAAAGTTTTCTTTTAAATGTTTATAAATAAGACGTTTTCAGTACTTTTTTAGTGAACATTATAATGGATTTATGTAAATAGTATTTGAATAAACATTCGATTTTATAATTGCGTCTGCTAGCATAAAGAAACCTTTCAAAGATTCAATTTAAAAGCATATTTACTGGGGTATATAAAAACTATTGTATAGGCACAAAACTTTCTAAAAATACATTCGTTGGTGTAAAAACGTTTAATACTACGGATGCAGATGCAGTTATATATTTTAAACAAGACGAATTTTATTTAAACTGATGTGGTAAAATTTTCATTGACTGATCCACTCAGTAATAGTGTAAGTAGTCTCGGAAAATTTACAAAATTCAATTTTCAAATCAAAGATTATAATATAAAAAAAGTCACTAGGAAAAAAGAAACTAAAAAGTAAGGCGAAAGCTCAGGTAAAATTTTATGCTTTTTAAAGCTTTCCTCAAGATTTTTTTCAATGTTTAGGTACATTTTTATAAAATTCTATAAGCCAGATTAACGTGGTTTAACGAGATATTTTATGTTATATAGCATAACGTACCTAGACGTATTGAATGAACGAATGTAAATTTATTTCTGAGAAGACTTGTATTATTGGCACATTGATTTTATTTAAAAATATGGTGCATTTAGTTTTCAAATTATTTAGCATTCAGAATGTTTTCTAAATTTTTATACTACACATATTACTGTAAAATTAGATTCACTTACACTTCGGAATATATTTTTAAATATCACTGCATGTTTAAATTGCTTCTATGAAGAAGAATAGTTTTCGTGTGTGTCTATGTTTGATTACGGTCTTAAAATTTATCGTTTTAAGATCCTTTTAAGATTTCTTAACAAAAATATATTAGTTAAGAATTAAAAAATTAGGAATCAAATTTCGTTTTACATAATAGTAATACTATGTAGTTTCTGTAAACAAAACATTTTAAGCATACAGTGATTTTGTTGAGTCAATAGGTTATTTTGATACAGGATATATGAAATATAAGCAATGCCCTTACCGGCATTCGAACTCCGGACGTCTCAAATATGCGCCGAGTGTACTGCCGTTACATCATGCTGGAAAGAGAAAGAAGATACCTAATGAAATTAATGTTTATTAGACTATGTTTATTCTAAAAACGATCAAATTATTTCAAAGGAATATTTCTATGTTCTTTACTGTCGAAATCGTGTTTCTCCTCTTAAGGCAACTAACTTACTCTTAAATTTAACGTGGATAAGCATGGAATTCTTAAGCGAAAAGTTACTTCCTACAGTAAACTAAGTTTTGTAACGTATTAGTAGTCTCTCGAAAAGAGTTAGGAAGAAGGAAGAAGGCTAAAACGTTAAATGTTTTGAAATCAAACCTAAAGACTTCAGAAAATTGGTTGGAGAACTGAAGGTAAAAAATAGTATGAACTACTCAGTCTTTATATGTTTCCCCCAAGTCCCATCCCAAAATTTTTCTCGCAAACTCATTTTTATAAGAACTGAGAGAGAAGGCGTATTTTTCTATTATTTGGCATATTATTCGAATAAACTCTCGAAAATAGGAGTACATCTCAGGTAATAACATATTCATTGCGAACCTTCAGTTTCTTATCAGTTTATTCTAAGCCATTTCTATCGTAAAGAGTCCCCAAACACCTGCGATCATTTTCAATTTGGAACCAAAAAATAAAAAAATGGAACTTCTATAAAACAGGGCCCTTCCACTAAACCTTTATTAAGGAAAATAAGCCCAAGATGGAAGACAGACAGATAAGATCCTTTAGAATTAGAATCGGCGGCGCTCCCTCGGTAATCGTAAAAATAAAGTTCGGAGTCGGTTGCTAAGGGTAACAGACAGAATAGCGCCCCTACACCTACTCATCCAGTCAACTCTACGACGCAAAGATACGCCACTGGTTACATAAGGTATTTGCGGCTCTTTTATAGTTTCTGGAGAATTCCTGCTCAGTTCTTTCTACCATGTTGCTTTATAGAAATATCTTATACCTTTAGGGATATTCCGAAGCTCAGAACTGGTGATTATCAATGTATATGCCCTAAATCCTCAGCTAGCACATTAATTGGCACTAGAATATCTGTAACTAAAGCTATCTGACTCACTGCTAATTTTGAAAAGAGTTTTTATTCTGCAAATATTATTCAATATTTTCCGTAACAGTGTTAAGAGACTCCATAAAAGAAATATGAAATTTCAAGTTGTTCGACAAGAACACTGTAGCCGATTGTCATTCTTCGTTCTTTACATAACCTTCGTATTTAGAATATTAGTTAATGCTTTTCTCTCCCTACATTGTGCTTCTCCTATCAAACTTCTTTGGCACAATGCAAGAGAAATGCTATCAGTATATAGTGATGTTGCATAAGAGAGTGTTTACAAATGACATGCCTCGAAACTCTTAGCGCACCGCCTGCAAAGAACCTCTAATGGAACAGCTGTTACTGACATCATTCAGTTACGTTTCTCTGTTAGTACAACCCAACAATCGGCTGACATTTGAAGTCCTTTAGATGCATTTCGTATGTTTACGAAAAGGGTCATGTGTATCTTGATAGCCCTTCTTACCTTTGACAATATGAGGTGGCCTAGTTACGTAGTTCAAGTGGGATAATTACCTGTCACATTTCGAGTATTCTGACGGTATGATCTTGTATAAATTAATTCTATCATTCTCATACGAAATTCAATGTCTCATCTTTAACGTTGTTAAGGGAAAAGCAAGAATAACATTTATCAAGAATTTCTACTAAATTTTGCATCTAGACTATTAAATAGGCAAACGTAAGAAGCTAATAGATGCATCATTTTCAGTGCACTTGTTTTTAACTGTTGCAGAAAGATATGCAGCAGAGTTACTGCAGTATTATCGATTTCGTTGTAGAGTACTGTCATATAAAAGCTGCATATAAAAGACAAAATTCTTCGAATTCATTGATATCGATCCTTTAAAAAAGGTCTATGCTACATGGTATAATAAATATGGGCCAGAACCCGCATCGTCCGATAAATATATGTCTTGGACCGTAAGCAGAATTTATCCTTTATTAAAGGCTGCAATCTAATCTGTATTTTACTTTGTAAAGCAACTACTCAGTCAATATAGCAAAATGCAAAAATGTAGTATTTATTAGTAATGAATTTAATAAAGAACGTTTACGTTTTAACTAAAAAATTATTAATTTTAAAAAACATTAGCACAAATTTCTGATGTAAATAACCAGCCTGATTTTTTTAAAAATTACAGCATTTATTATATCTAGTTTGATGGTGGTCTCATTAGTTTTCGAAGAGCACATTCTTGATGCTTTTATCAAAGTTATATTATTATTTTACAATTCTTAAGAAAAAAACAACTTCCGTGAACGTACTTTGTGAAAAAGGACTGATCCAGGAATGCTGAACGAGTTTATGTGGTTTCAAAGCTTTTTTGATAATTTGTTAGTTTCTCTGAGTCTTAAAGGCTGTTGCTCATTTCTTATATTTAAGTAAGCAGTCACAACCATATAACGTCTCGCCTGCTTGCTATCATAAACTGAGCTAAACGTTCGAAGATTGTTTAGGGAATTATCCCTAAGTCTTAAAGTACGACAAAGTCAGGAGAAGGTGTAAAGAACTCTTTATTAACTCAAATAAAGTTCACATGACCTTTAAACGTTTGGTCTTATACCTTACTTAACTTATTACCTTTTGAATTATTCAGGCTTAATTTAAAAGGTAATGACTAACTTAAAATGAAAATTAAACACAGCCTAACTGCTTCACATGTTAATTATCACGCAAGCTGGCTCTGACTTGTAAACGTCGGCGTAAACAAACCAAATGGAAAGAATAGCTCAACGCCACGGAAGTCTAATTGCTATGAAATTAAAGATAGCAACATGGCTTTCAGGCAGGCAGAACACGCTCTCATTTCACCTTCCAAAACGTTTCCTTAACAACTTTACCTTATTTCAATACACGCACGCTAGCCAAGAAAGTATGAGTTGGAAACAAGAGCGATAGGAAAGCTACTTCATAAAATAACTATTAAGTAAATTGAATAAATTCCCAAACCGTTAAAATCATAAAAGCAGTTCTCTTTTTCAAATTCAGCTCTAATGGGTTCCACCTGTCTTTCATATTTTGGCTATGTAATACAAGTCATATAAATGAAAGTATCAAAGTCTGCTTGAACCCACCTGTTTTAAGTAACATTACACAATTATAAGCCTTATTGAAGACTTGAGACTTTACAAGTCTTACTGGTTAAAAGTGATTTTAACTTACTATATAGTTAATTACATGTCTGGTAAGAACCCTAATATCTTAAAAAGAGTGTCTTGTCATCATAGAGCCAATGATATTTTGGTACGGGAGATGAATACGCTTGGAATTACGGCATAAATGTAATGTCTAAAATCCATTAATAACATTCAAGATTGTGCAGCTAAATTTTTGAAAGGAATTACCATCAAATGTGCAGCTCTCTGAAGGAGTAACCTTAAAATGTATTAGGTAAACAAGTGTTTTCAAATTCGCGGCCTGCGGACCGCTTACGGCTTCTGAAGCAATTTTATCTAGACCGCGAATACATTCCTTGTAAATTAATTAACATTATTATTATGATTACATTATTTTTGTTACCCAAAACCGATGTGGGTAAAGTTCCGGAAAATCTAGAAATGGAGCTATTTAATTTACATTGTTATTTAAAGATTCAAAGATTTAGATAAACCTTTATTAGTAGATGTCAAAAGATAAATATCCTCCTTTTTGAATTTTTACAAATAAGATTAATAGCTTTATTTGGGGAAGCGTTTACATGTAAACAGATAATCTTTCCGCAGTTGAAAATTAATAAATCTACGAAAAGAATCAGACCGCCGATGAGTATCTACAATTTGTGACGAAGATACTTTCTAATAATTTTCCTCCAAGGTTACAAAATTTATGAAAATCGAAAACCCATGAGGTGTTATAGCTAAAAGGCGTAGTAAGAAACAAAGATGTTTAAAATTATTTACATATAATTATGTATTTTATATGTCTGCGTAATAGAAAAATTAATAAATAAAAGAGGTTGTCGCTATTTATTTTCATGTTTTGTCACTTTTGGGAAGTTTTCTTATAATTCTTTTTATAAGTTAAACGTAAGTTATTTAGTGGTTACATTAATGTATTACAATTATTTGAGTAAATATGAATCGAAAATTTTAATATTTAGCTGTCAGTACGCTTGAATTATAAACTGTGATCAAACTGTGAATCTTGCAGAAAGCAACTTTTAAACTTCAGAAAATAAGTATAAATTTGATTTTTTTTTCTTTGCGTCATTTTTCTATGTATTTTTTGACAAATATGTAGTAACTTGTCTTTTAATTTAGCTAAAAAAACTTTTTTCTTTGTTATTTATTTTATTGTTATTAGCATTACTATTATTCTTATTACTGCAGCCCATCAGCTACTTCCAGATCGTGCATTTATCCCTCATGCCATTTGAGTTTGAGACTACTGAGGTAAACAAGAGTGTGAATTATCAAGTTGCCTTTTCTTTTATTTATTTGCATACATCAAACATGCAAGAGTTCTCTGCCTTAAGAGATGTCTTCATGAAAGACTTTCCACGGAAACATAGCTAGTATTCATCGTTCACATAGCGAATGCCAAAGAAATACTCAAGCAGCCAGTCGGCTGGTCGGGATTCGAATCTGTATCGAGCTACATCTGTTCAGAGGTTTTAACCACACTCGCCAAAAGTATTATTTGATATCATAAAATGTAGGACAAAATTTTGAGCTTTTGATGTAACATCATAAAATTTTAACCTGTGGTATTTTGATACTGTGATGATATACTACTATTAACACAACTAAAGCTTTCTTGTAAGTACAAAGATGAACCCAAAAAGAAAGCATACATGAGTCTGACTGACCGTAATATTCACGAATTTGCAGTTTTTGACTAGTGCCGAAAGTTCTATGTTCCACACAAAAACTGGAAAATAATGAATACTAGGCTGATACCTTCTCCCTTATCACATCTAACAGTCTTCTTATCAGCCAATAGAAAAGTGTTATCCTTCCTGTAGTAGACTTTTATTTGATAAACATAAAACCAATTTTACATTATCTGTAATTTCAATAATGTAATACATATTTCGAAAGAAATCATGGCAAGGGTAAAAATTACTCTGCTTTCAATCAATGGTCCGAATATTTAATGGATTAGATTACGACAGAGTATATGACAGCTATTTGTCTTAAGGGGAAGAAGCCTTCGTTGAGGATATTTTGAGGGAAGCTGGCTTTAATTACATTACACATGATTTAGATGGGGAAAGATAAATCTTCCATGTAATTAGACTCTTGTCTATCGGAGCTCTTTATCAGAAAATGATTTCTTTCTCTTGAAGGTAAACACTTAAAATGAGTTGAGCTCTTTTTCCATTGAGATTAAAGCTAAATAAAAATAAAAACTTAAAATACTTTTTTTAGTTTGGTAACCAATTAGGCTTAGTAACTATCTAGGGCTTATTTTAATTTCGTAATAGTTATTTTTAATTTTGAATAGCTTTCCTTTCTTCTCTTGTTTCCCTCCTACGATTCCCTACCGGAATGAGTTTACAGGATCGCGTTGCATGTAAATGATGTAGAACCAGTATTTAAAGGGAAGTCTCGGTCACTTCAATACAAAATGTTTATAATTGCTTGAAATGTGTGATAGGATTCTTCATGACAAATTAAAGTTTTTGCATGCTTACTTTACTACTCTAAAGAGACTACTGCGCAATGGCGCATAAGACTTTCTACTCTGTCTGCAATTAAACTTTTTCAACTTTTAAGGACACCGGGAAATGTGCAATGAATTGGTAAAGACCCTCAGGGGTTGAAGACGACTTACATTAATGACGATCCACTGTCCACTTCCTTAGAAGAGCTCAGAAGTTTTTAGTAGAGCGTGTTCTGCCTTCTAGCCAGGTCGCTGCTTAAGTCTATAATCTTTACGTTCGGCCGTATTGTTACGTGCCTACTAGTATTCGCCAATGATCTACTAAGGGCCAACTCTGTCATTTACTGCTGCTCAGCTTCGGATAGTTTTAATTTAGTTAGCATTAGATTAGTTTCTTATTTTCCGTCTTAAGTCAAATCCAAGTGGAGGCTTCCTGAAAGCCTGAAATGGACCAACTGTGAATATTCTTGAGTTAAACAAAAGGGTAATTTAACCCTTCTTTGGACTTATTATATTGAAGCCTTAGAAGTAAGCGTTTAGTCGCCGCACACTTCATAAGTATTCTAGTTGCTAAAGACTAACAATTTAGCTAAAATCTTATAAATATTTGCCCTGTCAACATCCGTTTCATTTATGCTCAATTATTCAAGAAATATATAAATGTAATACTAAATTAAATACAAATTAATAAATTAAACAGACAACACAAATATGACTGACTAGTTAACTCTTTGACTGAGTTTATTAGATTCATTGGGACCTAGGAACTGTAGAAAATTCTCACTATTGTTTAATTAACAAGTGCGTCAGGACATACGTTAAAAGAGCTTAAACTAAGCTGCTGTGAGAAGTCGTTACCTTATACAGAACATAATGATGTGGATTAAGCTAAATTAATTTTAAGCACTTTTTACTAAAAGGCTCATAAAATAAGAACGAAGTAGGCTTGCCCTTGAAGGTATCAGTTTAAAATATCATAGTTATTGAATATACAATTTAAAATTTGTGCAGTTTTCTGATTGAAATTTGAGCAATTTGGTTTATATTTAATTTATGGAATCAAATAGATCTTTAAATGCATTTCAGGTATGTCCTTTCACATATTTGTGGGTTAATTTAATTATCTGCTGATTTTATATCTTAAACAATATCTGTTGTTCTGATTTATCTCACTTGTCTGACAGTAAAATTAGAACAATCCCACGAAATTCATCGTGGTAAGTAGTGTAAGATTGTCGTTGGCAAGAGCCTTAAGCATTATACAGGTGACCGTAAGATTTTGCTCAGTTCCCCCCCCCCCCAAAATTTGATGGAGAGCCCCGTGGGGTCGAGTCCGAGAGTCTACCACTCCTCTTCCCCTACCACCAACGGCAACTTTGGGCTGGCCGCATAATTAGAATGCCCCCATGCAGCACAGACATTATGCATTTACAAACATCCATGCTTTCTCCGGGATTCGAGCCCGGGTATTTTGGTACGGCAATCAGTGTCCCTAACCACTATCCCGTTGAGCGGCGAAACAATACCTTCCTAAATTAAGTCAAAAACACAAAGAAATCAAGAAGTCTTAGTAATACTTGTTAGAAAAATAAAGAAGCTAACGTAAAAAAAAAACTTCATATAGGATAAGAGTTAGGATTAAAATTAGTCTTAAAGAAATAATTTTTGGATTGTTTTAACCAAAGGGAAAAAAATTAAGGAATGAAAATATTTAACAGGGGGTTGTGTTAAACGATTCTTCGTGAACTTTCGTTTCATACCGTTTAATATGGAAAGTTGTTTTTATTCTTACAAATATTTAATTAGCTGCATTAATAAAAGATGTAAAATTCACAGGTGTTCAAATCTGTTATGTGATGCGTTACGATTATGTCTTAAACTTTATTATCAGAAACGAAAATAAAGTTAAACATGTAAGAAATTCAAGGATTCTGAAACTGAAGAACAAATGAATAGAATTTCAACTAGTTAATATGGTTATTTTTAATGGAAAAATGTCGTATGTTGCTGTGAGAGGAAAACCTCAAAAGCTTGATCAATAGCGTAAGGCGAGAATCTTTTGTCGGCGCTTTTAAGTAATTGAGTTCTTGGATGTGAGAAGGTTTAAAAAAAGCAATGAAAACATGAAAAGAGGTATTCAGAAAGAAGTATTTTTTTATTTACTAGAAGACGATTTAGAATGAGTGAGCAATTAAAAAGAGAAAAGTTTTTCTCTAATATACTATATTAGTGAAATCTCGTTTGTTGTGTTTTAATTAAAATGGGGATAGAACATCTAAAGATCTATTTTTGTCTAACATTTTATCCCAGAACTTTTATAACGAGATTGTGCTTTCCTTGATGGTTTCCGCACTTATCAAAATCTGTCAATTTATTTAGTAATTTTAATTCTAGTTCTCAGCAGCAGTCCGTTTTACTCTACGCATTATCTCAAGCATTTTAGCTCTTTGTCACTCAGCAGGTGGCCAAAAATATTATCACTATCTTATGATGCTCCAATGCACATACATTGTTAGCTTCTGGCAGATAAGGAGGTACTAGTAAGTACCTTTGCTATACTTCCGCTAAGACTTTAATCTGTGTTCTAGTAACTCTAAATAAGTTACTCTAACTGTAATTGCGATTTAACGCCTTTAACAAGAAATAAGATTGCTAACAGATAAAAGCTCAAATTAACAGAACAGCACCAACTTAGGACACCAATTAAAATAAAATATGCAAAGCAAAATTCTGGTGTTGGAGAAATTAAATTTGCAGATAGGCTAGAACTAAATTTAGGACTAGTCTAAATTTGCAGATAGGCCTAATCATAGGACGTAAAATAAAATCGAAAAATTAAGAAGGAGAGACTAATTCAGTCCGCAACCTGTTTTAGACAAGGCAAGAACTCGGAATGCTCTTAAACTATCGACTAGAGAGACTTTTGCCACTAGCAAGGTCCTCACATAATGAGGACAGTAACATAAAATAATCGGTTTTATGCCTTCAGTGTTGTTATAGATCATTAACAGAACCTCTCATAGATTTAGATTTAATGTATTTTTGTTCTATATGCAGTAAGAAATACGCAAACTTAACAAACGCAACCAACACCAGTTACCACATGGAGTCGCGCCATCAGTGCCGCATATTGTGCAGAATCACCCTAACTTAATCTATATTTTGTCGGGATGGGTGATATCTAACAAAAACGAAATAGTAATATAAATAACTAGTACGTAACCAAATAAATATTTTACATTATATTTTTAATTGAAATTTGTAGTACAAACCAATCGGATTCTGGAAATCGTTTAGTAATATCAGAGCAAGATTACCACTAAACTGAAGCGTGTTTTTGAAAATACTTGAGGTTTTACATTAAGCACAGTACTTATAACAAGGATTCTTAAGATTAAAATCCACTCGCCGGCACTGACACGCAACGAGGTATGACTTAATGCAATACCGGGAAATGACTTTTTCTCGCATTATAATAGTTCAGCAAATTTTGAAGCAATTCAAATTTCTACAGGTTTTTTATTTCAGAAGGGAGTCATAGGATAACTCCTCAGCTCAGTTTTTTTCAAAACATTTAATTTAAAATAGCATAAGGACCTTCCTCACAAGCCTTCGCGGTGTAGTGGTCAGCACGCTTGACCCCTATTCGAGAGGTCCGTGGTTTGAGTCCCGGCTAGGGCATTGCTAATTTTTCGCACTTCCTGCTTCCAAAGAACCTAATGACTCTACAAATGGCGCCCGAACAAAAAAATGTGGAAGAGGATGATTCTCCGCCACCGGGATTTGGGCGACTGGGTTCCCTAATCTCCAGTCCCCGCTTTAAAGGGACAGTACATAGGTATTCCTCCCGCCCTCTTCGCATGCCGTTGTGGTATAGTAGTCAGTGCTCGACATGTATTCGAGAGGTCCATGGTTTGAGTCCCGGTGAAGGCATTGTTCATTTTTCACATCTCCTGCTTCCAATTAACTTAATGACTCTACGAAGTACTTAAATATAAGCAAAATCTAACAATTAGGAAAGCAATTGAGAAATAACGGAAAGAAAACAGAAATACACTTATTTATTTGACATTCGTACAAAAATTTTATCTTTGAGAAATCTTAGAAAATTCCCTAAAACTCGCGAATCACGAAACTTCGCTCTGGGTTTAAAATTACTATATAATTATAATCCAAATGCAAGTAATACAAGAAAGGCTTTGAGAAAAATCAGAATCTTTCAGACAGCATATGGTAGCATTCCTATAAACTGGATAAAAATATATTTTTACACATGTACAGCGGTGAATGAAATAATCGTTTGTAACAGAAAGTAAATGTTTTTGACATGAGAAAAATTAAAATTGATTTCAAAGTTCATTCAGAATGGCCTATTGAAGAGGCACAATAAAAGAGTCCTTTTTGCACGTATGCAATTTCAAGCATTTTATGCATGAAACCAAATACTGCGCAAATAGTATCGATTATAACATTCTCCTTGAGTATATAGACATTGCTTTGAAACTCGATGATTCTGTAGAACAAAAAAAACACATAATGCAAGCAATCATATATCTTTCGAGAAACGTCGTGTTAGCAGACAGCAAACTTATCGGTCGGACTTTAGAGAGTTCTCTAGAATTTATTTTTACTTGATTTCAGAAAGGGTTTTAGCCATTCGGCTGGAAAATGTTTCATCGGGAAGTTCATTGTGAAAGAGTAATAATAAAAATATAGAGAAATTAGCAAACATAAAATGCTAGATTTCTTTACAGGCAGACGTCCAGTGTAATCCATAGTGCTATGTAAAAGGAAAAAAAAGAAAAAATATCTATAAAAATATTTAAATATAAACTCGTTAACTTTCATGCAGAAATTTCCAGGAAAATTTGGAATTTTTTTTCCTAAATAAAACATGTTTTCATTCTCACCAAATTCAGTTTCCTCATTCCTCGTATTTTTATTTATTTGTTTGTTTGGTGAATTTTAGGAATAACATGAGGGCTCTTGCTTAATAACAAGGAAGGCTTCTTGGAAGACTTAAATTATGAAATTAGTTTGTGCTCGCTTTACATCTATGGTTGGTCTGGTTTTTTAATTAAGGAAAGGCAAGCGAAGGCCATCTGCTTAAGGGGAGGGATGGCTTCGTAGAGGACTGGCTTGTATAGACGTTACACAGGAAAAACACTATGTAAAAGCGCCTTATGCAGCCAACCTGTTTGCCGAGATTTGAGCCCCAGACATTGCTACAAGTTTTTAGCGACCTTTGCCGCTCGGCGAGTGCTGAGAAGTAAAAAACAGGGAAAAACTACAGAAATACGTATACAGTCAACCTGCCCATCGTGACTGAAGCCTGGATGAAACTGTCAGTGTTCTGCTGTGTTAATCATTCAGCCAATGGTGGCCTTGCTACGGATGTACTCAAGTAGTAAGTGTGTATTAATTTTAATTTTCGTTTGTTTACGAAATATGAAATATTTATTGTAGAAGAATAAAAGCGAAAAACATGAGCGACTTGATGTTCAATATTTGATCCGTCAAAAAAAATTCCAAACATGAAATAGGACCGAAAATGACAACAAAATGCTTTAAAGGCAAAATAAAAAATACACACTTTTTTACTTCACAAACTAATAAAGGCTTAGGCTTTTTGTCATCGTCAATGTAGAGCTACCTAATATCACTAAGCTCGAGTGATTATCATTAAAAATAAACATAACAGTAAATGAGTTTGCATACACAAAATGTGTTTGCCAGAAATGCCATTTATTCTTCTGAAACCTTGTCCAATTAAACCTCGGTATATCTTTTCTTATTCTTTGAAGTATTGCTTTAATTTCCCTTCAAACTACTTCTACAGGTTAATAAATGGTCTGAGACATATTTACGCTTTCAGACGTCATCAAAGGCGAACCATATTCCAAAAACTGGTGAGTGTACTACGGAATATCCCCAAGTAGTGGCATAAGGCAACGTGCAAACAATTATGAAAAGAAGCACTGAAAAGATTATTAGATTATAAGAAAGATTATAGAAAAGATTATAAGAAAGTTATTTATATCTCTACAATAAAAATCACACTACATCTCTTCTGTTTCAGTTATTTCTAATTCATATGAGTAATTTTTCAATCTAGTCCACTAATAGGAATTTTTTTTACACTTCTATTACAGCTTTCTTCTTTCACACAACATATACCAATATTTAGCACAAATCTCATTCAACGCAGGCTCCAGAATAATGGGTAACAATCACATAAGTGTTAGTAAAGTGACTTGAAAACAAAACAAAAAAAATGCATAGCTAATAAAGCCAAAACCGCAATTTCAGTATTTGCTTTTATGTGGTAAATTATACTATAGAGCGTCAGTCTTTATGCAAAATGGAAAAGCAATATGTAAAGAAAATGCGTAGCTATTGAAATGAAAATGCAAAAATTCTAATGCTGCATCATTTCATTTAAGAATTTTCTTTTTCATTATTAACATCAACTAAGTTTATCAATTTGACAAAGCACAGCAAAACTTTTTGATAGGCTTAAGCTTCAGCGATTCCTTGTTTTAATAATTTAAGTTGCCTTTTAATCTGAATTTCCAAAGTTTTGCTAAAAATGTTTACTAGAATATTATTTTTCTTTTATAAAATGTTTTCAAGGACAGCACATAAAACATTAGTCACAGAGAAATGGTTGCAGCTTAAGAAATGAGTCGAATAAAATGGATTTGGATTGTAGTAACTGTGATCACAGATAAGATGAGCTTTTTATTAAAAAGGCAAAAAGATAAAATTTTCATACTGCCCCCACGAGAATGTTAAGTGATAAATACGCTTTTCATAGTACAGAAAGGATAGTACAGAAAAATGCAAATACTTCAGCTGATCGAAATTACCTGAGATAACCTCAAATAAAGATTTATTTAATGTCAAAATATTGCTTAAGACATTTACGCATTTAAGTGCTCAAACGTAAATTTCTGAAAGATAAATTCTATATCAAAAGAACATTGAAGCAGATGAAAGGGTATTCAATTCATTTTTGTAGAAACGTTATCTCTCTTTCTTTGTATGCATATATATATATATATATGCATATATATATATGCATACATTTGATTTGGGTTCAGTGAGCTCAGGTTTTTATGTTTATTTTTTGGTAACTTGCGTATTTTTCGCTTTACAAATGACTGAATTATGCTGTTCTTATTTTCCGATTAAGGTTTTTATGCGTGTAGTAAATCTGCATGCAATATTTGTAGAATTATCAATAGATAAAAGTAGAAAGTAGTATACAAATATATACAAATAGATATATAGGCATAGATATAATATCATTGTTTCGAGCTTACTGGTAAAAATAATTTTTGTTTATTTATTTGTTTGTTATTTGCTGTTAGTTTAATTTTAATTTTCATGCACAGATGTTATATTGAGTCACATATTGTTTACATTCTAAACATCTTTGAGTTGTATGATTTTCTTTATTTTTGTGGCATAGTTTTATTAGAATCGTACGTTATTAATATACGTGTATCGATTTAGGTGACGTGTAAAAACTAAAACTAATTGGAAAACAATTCTGATAGCTGTATATATATGTCTATATTTATAATATACTAAAACCAAGGACAAAATAAGTTTAAAAACCAGAACCAATTACGTGCTGCAAGCTCATTAAACTGGTGGAAAAATTTATTAAAAATGAATATTAACGAAGTAATATTCATATTGGAATAATAAAATTTATTTTGAAAGTGCAAGAAACTACTGTAAAAATTAAACGAAATTTGCTTTCAAATCCTCAGATAAACCAACGGGCGAAAAAATAGGTTCATCTCAACCAAAATTACCACAATAGGTAATTAAAAGGGGGATATGGATTTTAAATGTCTCGGTACATTATTTTTAGGCAGTGTGGTGTCAAGAGAAGTAAACGGAAGTTTTTGATCTGACAAATGCATAAACATACAGATTAAAAACAGTATGATTGAAATCATATGAAAAAAATGCATAGCTAAATTAAATTACGCAGATTTATATATCCTGTATATCTATATTTAGTATTAATCTACACTAAGATGGCCACCTATTTAACATGCAGAAAGCAAAAACAAATCTGATGAATGCAAACCTGGATCCTGGAATAAAATGCAAATTAAAGCAAAACTAAGATAATTAAATAACCAAAGTTGATAATTCTTTGATTTCATCAGAGAGAAGGCAGGACAATGATTAGCAGATTTGCGTTTCTGAATTACATCTGGATGAGTTGCAAAAAATAAATCCTAAATAAACGATTAAACTGAAATTTTATTTTAATTAATTTTTTATATAACTGAAATTTAACTTAATATAAAAGAAAATTTTAAATTGTAATTAGTACGAAATTTCAATTAATTATTTAACTGTTTTGACTTGTTTGACTGAATTTGTGTTTTGTTGCAATATTTGATTTCGGGGTTGTTTTTCATGACTTTTGCTTTTTCCTTCCATCCTAACAACTAGTGACCTTAGAGTAGCCTGAAATTAAAATTTTTCCGTTCTTTAAATATATGTATAAATTGTAATATAGATCAAAATGATGTGCATAAGTATGTGAATCCTTATTAAGATTTTTATGTAACATTTTACTGTAAATTAAAGTCTACTTATAGCTAAATTATATGAGATTTTTATGCTGTTGGAAACATACCTCGACAATAAAATAACCATTAGATTTTAAAGCAAACACCAGATATTTTATTGTCAACCTACATAAAAAGATTACCAGCAACACGCACACACAAAAAACACTTGCAATTCATCCACTTTATGCACATTCTTATGAATCATTTTTTATCTAGAGTTTTATTTTTATTCTGCTGTTTGTAATACGAATCATTTTCTTCAATTTCTTTATTCACTTCAGTGAGGTATTAACTATCGCGCAAAATGTCTTTCCTTCATTTATTAAAATGAGGCATCGCATTTCTTCAGGGTGTTGGTGCCACAAGATAATGCTGTATATATAGTCTGCATACATTTTATTTATGTACAAAGAGAGAGAGAGAGACACCAGAAATTGAAAAGAATTAAATATCATTCATTCAGTTCAAAATGTTGGAAAATTAGTTAATTAATTAATAAAATAATAAGACAGACTATATTTCAACCAAATTTGGCAAGCAACTTGCAATAAGAAAAGAAGAAATAAGAAAATCAACATGAAGCAAAAACTTGGAAATAAATATTATAGCAAAAGTAAATTAATACCATAAATATTCTAATTTCCTTAATAGTTTACTTAATACTTTTGGCTGCTTCTTTAAAAGAATTATCATCAGAACCACATTTCGGAATTATATCTAGATTAATTGTAGAACAAATCAGTTAAATTAATATTAATTAATCAAATATTAAAATGGAAATGAAAAGAATATATTTAAAAAGCATTTCAAAATCTACAAAAAAGTATTGATCGAGATACAACTTCCCCTGACACGGCTCGAAAAAATGCAGTAATACCTACCAATAAGAGACACCCACAGGACCAAACATTTTGCCTCTTAAGTAGAGGTGTCCCTTCTTCAGAGGTTGCATAATAACGAAATGTAATTTAATTAGAAATTTAGGTTGTATCAAGCTTTAAATAAATTATATATAAATGGGTAACATAGTCACAGGTATTTATTTGATTTTGAAGATAAAAAGGAAAATTCTTAATTAAAAAAGTTTAATTGTTGCAAAAGTGAAGGAAATAAGAAGAGAGTTTTCTACTTCCAGAACTTTGTTGAAAATAATCCATTAACGTGTTTGTTTGAAAGTCTGAGCCTTGTAAGCAGTTTTTCAATATCGATATTAAAGTCATTGATGATGTTAAGACCTTTACTGTCACCAATTCTCATCACGAATTGTTTTAATTGGGAAGTATATTTTAAGGTATCTGTGTAGTTTTTTATGTCACACGTTTTGTCTGGTTCTTCGTCTCATTGCTTTACAAGCTATTTTTTGTTAAAAGTTCACATTATCAGTAACAGTTAAAATAAAAGATTTTGAGTCTTCATTAGCATCTTCAGTACACTTCGATTTTATTATTCTTACATCTGAGCACTGTGAATGATTTTGACAAGTTCTAACATTTCACTTTCATCAGCAGTATTTTCCCTGAGGGATTCGAAATTGAAATTTTATTTAAACTTTATTTATTGAAACTAACGAAACGAAAAAAACTTTTTATAAATGATTTGTTTTCATTTTCCCTCATAGAGAAAATGGGAAAGTGTTAGGGAAAAGCAGTTTTAAAAATGGGAAAGGTTTAGTCGATAGGGAAAAGCACCTTTCAAAAGAGAGGGATTAATTTTTCATGCATTTTTACGTTTTAGAAAATAATAATTCTTAGGACAATGATAAATAACCTTTTTGAAATAAAGAATTTTAAGTTAACGTCAAGTTTTAATGAAAAGACTTTTTTTAATAGTAGCATGGGATACTATTGACATTAAAACTTGACGCCTTCCTTTGAACTGCTGTGTTCTCTTTCGCTTACGCTTTCATGTTGGCAACACGCTTCCTTTTCACGCTGCTGCTTATTTGCCTGAAATGTCGTAGCTTTTTTATTTGTAGTCAACTACGATCGAAAAGTAATTTGTCTGCCAAAGAAATAATTTTGATGTGCCTACAAATAAATATGATGATTCGTCGAAATTAGTTTTGTCAACGTCGTTTTCCTGCCTTATCCACCCAGCCATGTCTACAGCCAAACGTTAAAAGGAAACAATTCATAACTACGCACTTAGTAGTATGTTACATAAGATGAAAAAGACATAGGTTGATGGCGTAGAACGTCGACCCATATGAGGAGAAAATTCGGCAGCCGAGTAAGATTAAATGTTCAACATTATTTTAGTTGATTTTTGCAGCCACAATTTACTTGTCTCTCTTATCTTTCCTATTCAAGAAACATTTATATTATTGACACTGTTGCGATAGGAAGAGAGTGGAGAGAAATAGCGTTTTAACAGGAAACGAGGCAAAAGCTAAGGCACGGAATTATCCAATATGGAAGCTCACCAAGCGAAGGTTTCGGTTTAGGTTGCTTATTAAGAGAAAGGTTTCAGTCCTTGAAATTCGACTTCAAGTTCCGAATTAGTTACGTCATCAGCGTTTTGCAAGCCATGTGACATAGACTGATCTAGAAATGACACAGTCCAAAAAAGTTATTATTTTTAGTACAGAGAAGGGGAATGAAGAGTTATTGCAAGTTTAAATTATAATTTTGAGATTTCCATACTTTTTCATCTTACATATGTGTATGTATATAACATGTAAGATATAATAAAATACGATGGCTGCTTTAAGAATAAATGACGTAGGCATTTTAGCAAGGCAGAGGAATGCGGTCTTCGCAGAACAGAAGTTAGGAAAAGGAAGATGACGTAATTACTTGCAAGCAGTATTTATATCGAGTATATACAGAAAGCAATGTAAGCTATGATTGGTTAATTTTAGTTTTAGTTACCTTTTTCAAGCAGCGTTATGTAACATGGAAAGATCTCTCGAATTTGGTAGAGCAGATGAATTTGGGGGGTAGAACACCAAATCTATAATAGTTAATTTTGAGGTCGCCAATTATTTTTAAACAGCCGTTAGTTTATTTTATTATGTCTTACATATATATATAGATGTATATGTATACATGTGTGCGTGTGCGTGCGAGCGCGCTATTGGTGTATTTTTAGGTTATTTCATTGAATAAAAAAGTGTTAAGTCATAAAGTTTTCACAAATGTTTTCATATGTAGTATAATGTCAGGACTAATTTTGACATTTAAATAATTTTTTTTTGACTTAAAGCTTTTATAGGATAAAGAAACCTTTAACTATTGAAATTTTTCATGTGAAGGGCTTGTTGAAAAGTTCAGATTTCGTGTATTTTACAACTTTTACGTTAGCAAAATTATCCTTATCTAAAATCTCACTACTTTTGAATAATTTCTTAAGATAAATCATGGAGGTCATGGAAAGATTGTTTAAAAACTATTTAATCATGCCATCTTATTACTTTGCAGTGTATATGATATAACTGAATAATATAATTATTATATAATGTATTATAATAAATGATTGAAATAAATTGAATATTATAATATTAAAAATTAGTACAGCAGCCTCCTTTTAGAATTCAGAGTTTCAAAATTAATAGTTACTAAAATAGTATTCTAGACAACAGAGCAACAATTACATCTACAGATACAATCATTCTGTATCTAGTAGGTATGACAGAATAATACATAATATTACTTACGTTACATATTAAGACTTGATTATAATTTGTAATAAATCTTCAGTACATGAATAATGTGAAGAAATAATAGCATTTTGACTTAGCTCCTAAATTTCGTTATTTTCCTTTGCTGAAACTCATCAAAATCTTCTTACATTTTGAGATTACTGAAATAAATTTCATTCAGCTCCAATGAGGCACAGAAATTATATCGAGCTCAGTTTTAATATCAGGCTCCGAGAAAATGAGATATTGTCGTAAATGACGGAGCCTAATATCGGCTTGCGTGATCTTTTATTAATCAACTGTTCAGTAATAATAACGATGTTCCACTAAGCTTTACTTTGTCCCATCTTTATTGATGCGATGTTATTAAGTAAGAGATTAATGTTATCTTTAATGATGAAGTATGGATTTTACCTTAAGTTCGTATATAATAAGATCCCCTTAAAATTTTGTGTAGTACTTTCCTTATCAAAGTATGGAACTGGATGTATAGAAATTGCTTTAGACACAGTTTATCGGCAGTGTTGTTGTTTCGTTTGAAACTTATTATATTTTCTAGTGTATATATGCGTTGAAGATGGTAGTTATGCTTCCTACTCTTGTAGTATAATGTCATCATTCATCTTGTGTCATCATTTCTAAGCTAGAATCTGGTGATAAGATTTTTCACTAGGTGTACTTTATCATCAAATAGCCAAAAATAGGCTCAAAATTAGTACCACTGCATAAGATTAATTAGAAGTGATTTCTCTTGTAAAGTGAATTTGCGCTAAGATGGTGCTGTAAACAGTGAATAAATGCAAATGAATCTTTTTAGCCTTCAAATTATGTAAAAGTTTGAAATATACATTGAAAACTTTTCTCGGTATATATTGCTATATTAGGGTATTTTAAAACTATTTTAGCATTTATTATTTATCTCAAGATTGCAACAAAACTGAACTATTTTTTAGAGAAATAATTTTTGAGTGTCTGGAACAATCAACATTCTAACGATTTTATGAAGTAAAATTTTGCAAAACATCTTATGTTTGGGTTTTTGAAAATGTTCAAGCTGTTGATTTTTCAAATAATCGAGTTGACTGATATTTTCCTACTCTTTTTTAGCATTGATAAATTATTGTGAAAACTATTACAGAAATTTCTAAAAATTATTTAACCCTTTTCATTGAGAAACAGTTAATTTCCATGTATTAGCTGTGTGACTCATGTTGTTTACTGTGGGCAAAAGATCAGAAAGGGAATTGCTCATTCCACCAGTAATGCGTCTTCAGTTTATAGAAAGGTTTGATAAGTTATCTAGACACAGAACATAAGTTATCTAGATCACAGAATTTACGGTATTTTAACAAGAGAGAATTAAATGTTAAAGAAAGCATATTATCTCTTTACCATTTAATAAAGCTGTTACATTTAGCATTTCAGAGTGAGAAGAGCAGTATTCTATACTTCCTACTTTTTTTAAGAAGAATTATTTCTAATAAAGCAACAGTCATACATTTTATACTATTACTACATTTCTGCAAGGGGTATCATATCATTAATAGATGATATATAACATCCATGTTAATGTTAGCTGATATTTTAATTGTGCCCATCTTTCCTACGAATAAACATTTTTATCTAAAATAAGTTTTAAAATACCAGTTTTAACTAAACCTACGAAACCTCAATTTTTTACTAAACCTCACTATTTAAGTTAAAATTGTAACCACTCATCAAAATGTAGTTGATTTATTAATATACATGACTGTTATATACAAACAAACTTTGCGTTAAAATTAATGCAAATACTAGAATACCTGGAAGAAAATGCTACAATAATAAACAACTGCCCATTGGTACATTAGTAAATTATTAATTCAGTACATTGATAAACCTATTAATATAATTAGTAAAATCTTGAGCTAATGAAAGTGAATGCTAATTAAACGAGCAACTTGCCGGAAGCAGATAAAACCACACTTTTTCGCCACAGAATTTACGACAGGCCAGGATGCAACAGTTAAGACGTAATTTGCTAAGGTACTTCCAGTGAGTTTTCTGCAGATGTGTGTACAAAAATTACAGTTCGAATATGAGCCACACATTAGCAAGATCTAATAAAACGAATTAATAGATTTCCATTTCTTCTTGAAAAGCATAGAGAGAAATTATCAGGATCAAGCGAATATTAAATTAAACATTTTTTGTAATGCATTAAAATCTCAAAACTATTTCAAATTATATATCAGTTAGAGAACAAAATTCAGGTAATTCATCTTAAAACATTTTATGCACTTGCTTGTTTGCATTGATCTTCGCTTATTGTATTCTTTGTACAATGTTTCTTATAATATCAAAAAGCACCAAATAATGTGTAATAATTCTAACAAATAACATATTTCGTATTGCTGGTTTAATAGAAAAAAATTCTGTAGAAAGAGAACGTTTATAGAGTGATTGAAACAGGATTGTAACACTAAAACGAACATTAACCTGTTTATGATATCTAAGAAAACTCTTATACAATGGGAAGGAATACCAGAAAACTTCTGTTGTATTAAAAAATAAAAATATTTTGCATTTTGGAGATTCTGCTCAATATTGGATGGTACATATCTGGATACTCATTTAAAAAAAAAACTATAACTTGAACTTTTTAACTTTTACTTTCTCGATATTGTAGTTACATTTCGCCAATGATATTTCTTACTTCAACATAGTTTATTTGATGCAATACTGCTACAGAACTGTTCTTGTATGACTAATAAGGAAGTTCTGATATGTTGCTTGCTCAAAAGGGCTCTCAAAGTATACTGCCTGTCGAGAGGTAATTAGGGGGTTAATTAGGGGTTTTTGGTAGTTAAGATTTATACGTATTTTCCACTCGTTACTCGTAAACGCGTTGAAACACACAATGGAATTGGGTGCTTTTCTATGTAATAAACTTTATTTTATATTAAGAGTATCGGGGGGAAGGGATTGAAAAACTTGCACTTTTAGCTGAATTCTAAGGCTTGGCTTACGTGTTAGGGGGATTTCAGAAGGAGTTTCCGTTGGGTGGAGTTTAGGTTTGCCACTTGGCCTTGCACGTGTGTTCCCAAATTTCTTGGCATTCGTTTGGCGAGCTTGGTGATATTTGAATTTGTGTGTAGCTTAACACCTCGGAAAAACGAGAAATTTACAGGGATGTATGCGGGGTTTGTAGTATTGGATTTTTCACCTTGTTTAGCGAGGCTTGGCGTCTTATGGCCTTCCGCTTTAATAAAAAGCCGTTGCAGGTGTTGGTCCTCCTCTTTTGGCCTGACGTTTTCGCCGTTTGACTTTGCTCTGCTTTCGTGCCTTGAGCACGTTTTGTGCCGTTCTAAGGATGTTCTTCGTATAGAAAAGGGGCTTATGGCTTCGTATAGAAAAGGGGCTTTTCTCTAATGCTAAACCTTCAAAATATTTGTTTCACTGCCTTTATAAACGAACTCAGTTATTATGTGCTGACATCCAGTTTCCCTTTTTATTAGTTGCATAATTACCTTGATTCTCCATCAAGGTCAATTTCCATGAGCGGCCTTTAGAACCCGGTTCAAGAAGTTTAAAAGCAAATGCATGATTCGGTGTCTCTTCAGTGGTTGGTTCACAATATGTACGGTTTCCGTGTCAGAAATGAGTCAAATAAGGTAACACTTCAGACAATAACTTTGCTCAAGTAACAGTTTTTACTAAAACTATATCTTTTAATTTTTGATTCTCCTTAGAAAAGAAAAGAAATTTTTGAAAAACGAAATTTTTCTCTCCCCAAAATAGTCAAATAAGCTGACTCTTACAATATCAAAATTACCCATATATATTTAAATAAATTCGAGGGACAGAATACACATACACGTTCGTATATGTGAATTGTAAATGCAAGACAGCTACATAAATTAAGTATACAAATGCGGTGTTTTAAAATAAACGTTCTTTCACAGAAGTGTAAATTGAAGGATTCCATTCTCAGAAAAGCTACAATTCCTTAATTTTGACAGTTTTTCCAAAGGCCAGTTTCGTATATTATTAACTGAAGATTAAATTGTGAGATGTTTAATAAGAAATCAGTCATAACGTTTTGATTGAGATTTCTTCATAGAGATTCTGTATAAAAATTTGAATTTTCTGTATTTCTATGAACATAACGGCTTGCCCGAAATTATCTTTGCGTGTAAATGTATTTCATCTTTTTCTCATCTTCAAGTGGAACCATTAGTTTACGATCGATCACCTAAGAGCCAGACAGTCGCGCGACATTTTCGAAACATTGTATTTTAGATTTTTGACTTAAATTATCAAACTAAGAGAATTTTCAAATTTGGTATCTTGTATCAGAGATGGAACAGTTAATTAATTCTAATTTTCAACCATAACTGTTCCATCGTTTCTAATTTTAGCCACATTAAAAAGAAATAAACTTTCCACTTTGTTTGTCTTGTGAAGTTTTCTATTTTTTCAAAACGTTTCAGTTTTAGCAAATTTTAGCAAATTCAGTTTAAGCATTAATTTAAAATCCTAACGCCTTACAGCATTTAACTTGCTTTCTTTTTATTTTATGAAAGTGGTACAACTGCAATCAGGTCCAATAGACATTTATTATTTATTTATTTTTATTTCGTTTGTTAAAAATGCATGCTTCTGACAAAATGGCCTAGACTATCGTAACTCTTTTTAAAGAGATCTTCTCTTTTGAAGATACCATATTTGCTAAAAAATAAGACCTCCTCGAAGATTTTAGGATAAGTTTTAAGGAAAAAGGATTACGTAAATATTTATATGTTTTCTATTAATTCTTGTTTTTTATAATTAATTTGAAGGATTTAGGATAAGTTTTAAGGAAAAAGGATTACGTAAATATTTATTATGTTTTCCATTAATTCTTGGTTTTTATAATTAACAGTAGTTTAAATATATGGTAATTATTTATGTATTATTCAAACAATAGAATCTTGCGTATATTATAACAATGAAATTCTTCCTTCAAAATAAACAATTAAACTTTTGTGACTTCATTTATTAACATGGCCACTAATAACATTCCTAGAAATTTTAGAACATAAGTATTGCAAAAAGTGGAGATTTATATTTGAATAAATACAGTAAATATGTGTCACATGCCTTATGTATAGGTTTTTATTCTAATTTGCGATTTAAATGAATAAGTTTCTAGATGCTACACAAAAACATTATGGGAAATATAAATAAATACATTCAAAATTTACATTATTGTAAAAGTACCTTTAAGAAATTAACACGATTGCAAATTATCTTCCGAAATAGATTACAGATAGAAATATTTTATTTTTCTGTAACTATTATAAAAATTTCATTAAGCATTTCGTTAATATAAAATAAATCCTAATTCCCAATTTTCATTAAATTCATCAACCGAGAAGAATTTGGACCACAAAATCCTATTTAAATGTAAAATAATATTTTATTTTAGTTTTGCTACATAAATAATATTCTATTTTAGTACTAAAACTCTAGTACCTAAAAATCGAATAGAAAATTTACAGAACAAAAATATGGAAAATTTACAAAACACAAATATGTAAAATTAAAAAATGGATGCATTACTTATTTTCTCCACACGCATGTTTGAGATCGGCATTTCTGCGTCCCAAGTAGCTAATGATTTGGCGAAATGGATTTTGAAATTAATGATACTTTTAACTTATTTTCGCTTCAGCAACTAAGTATTCCATCACATCATAATTCGATTTATTTTATCTTTGATTCTTCGTTCTTCCTAGCATAGCGTCATTAGCATAGAAATTTGATTACTGCTGATGCATACGTAATTACAGTGAAACTGCTATTCAGATGGAATGCAAAACTTCCAGCGTTCAGAATGATGCGATGAAAGTATTCCACAGAATGCGGAAGCAGAAATTCTTCCCCGATCTGTTTGAAATATGCACTAATTTAAATGTGAATTAACTTTCGAGTAATTTACTGCAGTTTCTCACCAAATAAACAAATTAATTAAAACGCAAAGAAATGTTAAAAGGAAAATTTTATTTTAAAGTACTGCGAATACATTTCGTCCATTTCATTACAATATTTCAAGTTAAATAAGATCTGTTTCATCTTTTCTAACTGTGAATTTTCTCTTCCCCGGTTTGCCAAAATTTGCTGAGCTCTTTTATCAAAAAGTGGGAAAATACGCATATGAGGTTACTATTGCTACTCCTGCTGTAGAGCCATCAAGTTCTTTTTTATGCTGGAGATGTGAAAACTTAGCAGTGCCCTCGCCGGGACTCGAACTTGGAAATCTTGAATACACGCCGAGTTTGCTAACCGTTACACCACAAAGATATGCTGTAAGGAGGGAGGAAATAAGGTCTGAAACACCAAACTAGACAAAGTCCATTAATTCACACAGCTTCAGAAAAATTAAAGACAATATGAATAGTGGAAGCCAGCTCAGTGTCATATTTTAGGTAGATTGAAATATATTATGGACCCAGATGTATACAATGATAAATCTAAGACTTATCTTCTGTTCATCCTTTTATATAAGTGCAGCTTCAAACGATCTCTGTGATACTAGCAATTAAGTGCAAAGGGAAGAGTTAACATCCTTCTCACTGCGTACGAGGTAGCGATTTGATTAAAATATACTGTCTTATTGCATATAAGGTATACCATATTTTGTGCTGAGGTACAGTTTAAACGAGTGAGGGAAGAAAGTTTTTGACTTGACTAACAGACGTGATTTGGAAAATGCAGCTAAGTACTTTGGTATTCGACATTTGCTCCTTTTCTTTCTGAAAGTCGAGAGATCGCTTTAATGTATCCGAAAACAGCTCCTTTATCTCATGCTCTAGAAGAGCTTAGACTGCTTCGTCTGCAGTCTAAATTTGAAAATACTCGCATTCTTGAGTTTATTTATTTATTTTATTTTTTTGAGCTAAGTTCCAGTTTATTACAATTTATTCATTGAGAGTTTCTAAGCTTGCTACCGCTCGTCTGCGTTTGTATTCTACCTTTATAAATTCTTAAATCTGGAATTACAGGCTTGATAATATGCAATCTGCAGAGCTTATGTTGTTTATTTTAAGTCTCGGAGAAGGTATCCCTCATAATTCGCGTCTCCGGCATCAAAACTCCTAATGGCTGTACATTGGCGTTTAGACTATAAGTTGGTGGATGATGATTCTTCACCACCAGGATTTGGCGACGGGGTCCCCTAATCCCCAGTCGCCCTTTATAAGGGGAAGTATATAAAGAATTTTCTCCGTGCTTTCTGCATGACCTTCTGGTGTAACGGTAGCACACTCGGCACGTATTCGAGAGATCCAATTTCGAGTCCCGGCGAGGCACTGCTCCTTTTTCGCGTCTTCAGCATCAAAATATCCTAATGACTCTACAAACAAAATTGTTTCATTTTATAATTTCATATTATTAACATCAGCAAAGCTTTAATACTTCGTTTTGCTTTCTTCTTATTTGTAAAACAATTATTATATTCGTTCTGTGTGTATGTGTGCTGTAGTTGTTACTTTCCTTTTTTCTTTCCTATGAGCATTTTGCCTGAAAGAGAAAATTCTATTAACAAACTACAAGGAATGTAATCTCTGATTCGTTATATCTTTTATAACAAGATATTATCTGTAAGTTTAATACAGAGGAATGTTTAAGAACAACGCAAATAATTTTTTATATTGTTTGATTTATAAAAATTAATTTAAAAAAACATAATCTTCTGTTCAACAAGTCGAAAATTCATAAACTTGGATGAACCTTCTATGTAATAGTTAACTTTGGATGTAGCAGATGAGTCTGTTTGTTACACGGGGTTAACTTACTCTGTAGGTAGGGGTGAACTGTACAGTAATATTATCTGAAGTAATGTATTTTGTCGTGTACTGCAGACAAAGTTAAAGCATTTTCGACTATGTGATCCGATGTCACGTTTTGAGCAAAGACCATATGAACAAAGACGCTTGTGTTTCTTTGATGAAAAGCGAGTCTCTATATGTCACAGCCATCTTATTTGTCACAACATTTGATCCCGTTGTTTTATTAGCATAGTTTTACTGGTCAAATGTTTCAGGTAATTCAAGCTAGTCAAATTAGATGGTCAGTCTGTGGTAAATACTAAAAGAGGATTTCAATCAATGCTTTTAAGAATATCAGCAAGATTGAAGTAAGTACGTGTTCTTCGTGGATGCTTTGAAGTTATTAGGTAAAACGTTTTTACATTGTTACGAATTTTGTGTATATGTAAACAATTTTAGTGAAATTATATGTGAAATTGCAGTAATTTTACAATGTATCCTGAAAAGTCTGAAGAGAGCAAAGCTCTCGCAAAAATAAGGTAATAGGGCACGTCTGTTTAACATTTAGGTAACTGGTGATATATCGCCAAATTGGCGATGGTTTTTGGCAACTAAACTTTATCGCTAAATTTGGCTAGAAATCGCCAAAAGCCGACGAATTTGGTGACCATTTGGAGACATTTTGGTCCCGTCCACGTATAACTGTAACTGAATAACTGTAAGTGATCTCTGTCTGTAACTGTAGCCGTATTAGACCCTCTCTAAAGCTATTCACAGGCAATGCAAAGGCGTCCTGACAACTCAGTTCTCTATAGTGGAAAACTCAAATGGGTGGAATTCCAAAGTTCAAGCCAGCCATCTCGCCGTGTCTCTGACAGCAGAAGCAGCAGATATTCTTTAAATTCCGCTCGAAAACCAGAGGCTAGATTTCGAAGCTCTATCCTGAGCGCTGGAGCTGCGCTTTTACAAGAGGTACTGAAAATACTATAGCATGTTTCAGTTAAAATCTCGCCAACATAAGCCCACGGAAACACTTCAGGAGATTACCAAAGATGTTCAAATGCTGTCTGATCTCATCTTTTAGAACTGCCCAACCGAGACAAGCGAAATCCTGTCCCTGCAGTACTTCATAGAGGGCATCCGGGATCATGAGATACAGGAAGTCCTGCGAATGGCGGATGTCAAGGACTTTAAATGCGCTCTGGTGTATCTCATGAAATTCGAGGCACCCCAGCAAGCAACTCGTAGAGAACGTCCCCCAATCAGAACTGCTCAAATCCAGGTGCCAGTGGATCAAATGAAGGCTCGTCTAGGCGATTTAACCAGGCAATTAATGCCTTGAGGCGGAATACGAGAGGCAACAAACCAGCCTTAAAGTGCTGAAAATGCGATTTCAAAAATTTTAATTTTAAGAAACTTTTAAGAAAAACGTCATTTTTTTTTCTGAGAAAGCAAAGAAACTATGGTTTAATCAATTATGGCAAAGCATGTGAAAGCTGTCTGTCTAGAAGAATTGTGAGTATTTTGAAAACTACAAACAAAAAGAATGTGCAAGTTATTTATTATAGTGTTTGGCCTTCTTGGGTAGTATAAAGGTAGACCAGAACTCTAATAGATAACTGCTGAGTTATCACTATGTCTTGTAAGTACCACAGAGACAGGAAAAGTGTGTAAAGAATCCTTTATTTAATTAAAAGTTAAGTAAAGTTTAACAGTCGGCACCAACTCATGCTTCCAGAAGCCAATAGCTTTGAATTAAATCAAAGGTAGCGAATGAATAAACTAATGAAATTTAGTATAGATAACAGCTTCAAAATAAAATTAGGGCGCAAGCTGGCTCTGACCGAAGTCAACTTAACCAAAATGGTAAGAATAACTCAACGCCGCATAATAGTAATCGCTAAAGCATTAAAATTAGCAACTTGGCTCTCAAACAAGTAGAGCAAGCTCTGATTTTACCCTTTAAAACCTTTATTTAATACCTTCTCCTTCTTCCTCATTTGAATATCGCGAGAGCTAGAAATGCACATTCAAGCAGGAAAATAGAAAACGAGACTGATAGAAAAGGATATTACCATAAAATAACGCGTTAGAAACGTAAATGATACTTTATAAACTCATTAAATTTTATTTTTAAAGTTTTGGAGATTGATGGACTGTAACAGTTTCAATTTCTAATTCTTAACTGTTTATCAAACTGTTTCATCGGAAACTGTTTCCTTATTTTGGCGTAGATTTCATTCCGCATTATTATGTGATTTGGTACGGGATACCGCGTAAATCATCTGATCATATTTAGATACATTTATTATTCAACTTCTTGAACATTTTTGTTTTTGAATTAGCATTTCAAATTTCACAACTCAAGGATTTGCCAAAGAACCAATTTTTAAACTACTAATTGCTTGCTTAAACAATATAAAAATTTAAGCAACACAGGTAAACAATGGTTATTGTTTACGTATAAATTTTGAGATAACATTTATTATAATTTGCTAGTATTGTTTAATGCGTTCTTTTTTAACCATATATTTTGTTCACTATGATCATTCCATATTACGTTGAAAACGAATATCAGTTATTAACACTTTCTAATATACAGGAAGATATTTTAATGCTTAAAACTATACCACAACTCGTTAATTAATCCAGTTAGTTTCTTACATTTTCCCAATAATCTTTGCAAAAATTTAAAAACTTTATTGATAAGTAGAATAATCCTTTCAAAAATTTCGTTTAAAGAGTTGTAATATAATAATTTTTTACACTTCTTCCGTTTTCTAAATTTCAGTTCTTTTGATACAACATTTATTGCGTTTTTGTTAGTAAATGTACGTGTAGGTTGCTTTATCTGAAAACAGTAGTTACGGCGGTTACCATGGCTTAAAAACAAAACTATAACAGGAAATGTGTGATCTGCATTTTACATATCCCGAGATATTTTCAAACAAAAAAAATATGCAGCTGCTTATATCAAGATTTTACAAAACAAAATTAAATATTTGAAATTATGCACTTAAGCTTTTTTAAACTGCAGAACAAATTAATTTTATGTAACAGATACTCTTGCAGTAAAATTAACTTTTAATATTCATGCTATATTTAACGTTTTATTAAATAAAAAAATGATTTGAATCGATTGCTGATTTTCAATAAAATAGCATAACGCCCATTTGGAATGTTATCAGCTATTAAAGCTTTTGCAAGAACTGTCAGTCTGGACGTAAAGAGTTTCATCTTACCTATCTTCACAGGAATATCTTTCAAATTATTAAGATACACGGCAGAATATTTGCAAAATTTCAGGAATGGAATTCACAAAACATAGGCATTTAATAAAGTACCCTAGGACTTTTGAGAAATTCGAGAAAATATAACAAGGAATTTAAAGAATTCCAGCAGCTGATTTCTACGAAAGCATACGGAACCTTTATGAATATACCAAGAAATGTACAGCATGAGAAGGAAAGTAGCAAAAAAAAAATTCAGTCTTTGAATCCAAAGCACAGACGTTGCTGAACGCTGGAATTTCGACCTGAGATCGAATCTTGGGCAACTAGCTGGCTATGTAGTTAGTTCTTGTGGTTTTTCCCATGTGTAATGTTGATACGAAACAGTTTCCCTTAAAACGTCCTCCACGAAAGCATTCTTCCGGATAGGATCCCTCGAGTTGCTTTGCTATAATCAATTAATCTAGCCTAACCAAACCGGAACAATGGATATCGTATCCAAAATATCTAACAAAAAACCCTTTCAATTACTTTTTTAATTAGGGAAAGTTTTAAGGAAAGAACTTGAGATATAGCAGTAATCATTGCTTCGTTTTATCTTCTGGCAGTTTCTCTAGAGTAAATTTTAAAAATTTCAATATTAAAACTCTTAAAATGTACTACATATAATAAAAATGCATGTGTTCAACTTCTAACAGCTTTATGCCTCCTGTATTTATAAACTTATTGGAAAGTCGTTATCGTGTCAGAATGACCTAGCGGTCTAAGGCGACACGTGCAGGTCGCAGTCCACTTCTGTGAGCGTAGGTTCGAATCCTACTTCTGACACGTACGTTTGTCGTTTCTTTCATCTGATTATATAGAACGCTGTTTTAAATGATGAGTTTTTGAAGTTAAAAACTCAATTGTTGTCAGTTGTCAACAATACTATACCTTTTTAACAACAAACATCATGCTGATTCTTTTTGCTTTAATTCCTCCATTATCAACAATAATGCACGCAAATTGAACCAAAAGTAATATGCAATAATAAGATTTGAGTCATTGCTATTAGACCCAGATCTACTTTACTGGAACTAATTGCAAAAGTTAAATTTTCAAACTTCGTCGGCGAAGTAGTATATAAGCAAAAACGATTATTTAATAATCATTGCTATATTACTGTCTTCGATAAGATTAATTAGTGTTTCACTTTTTTTTTACAAATAAAATATCTTTATTTGTTTTAGACAATAATATAACAGCTTGAATTGGGGACAAAGAAGTATTCAGAATGCTTTTATCAACTCTAAATCTCTTAGACTCCAAGGGAACGCTTTCGTGGAGAATATTCGAACTGATATTTAAATTTTTTTATCAATGTTTTATTTCGCATATTGTCGTATTAACCATATTTTTTAATGTTTAAAATCTTCATTTAATTGAAATCAATTTCTTGCATAACAAAAACTGTGTTCTTACTTATGGTAACATCAGCATTGCTTCAGTGAATAGTAAAGGATATAATTTACAAATATAATAATTTACAAAAATGTAACAATTACTTCTAATGATTCATTAAAAGCAACAAAATTGATTTGAAATTTGATGAACTCATAAAAGTTTTAATTTTAGAATATCCATGGTATTCAAGATTTGATTATAAGTGTTATGAATTCTAGAAAGAGTAATAAAACCATTTAAGTTTCTTACTACGCTACTGAATGTGTTCAAAAGTTGTACTACGTGTTCAAAAGATAGACTGAGCATTAAATATTAGGTCTAAGAACTTCTGAGAATAAATTTATAAAATCAATAAAATATCAAAATACGAAAGCCGAAACTCCAGTGACTTGAAACACGTTCAAAGGCAGTTCGTTACTCAAGATTTAAAGAATCTTAGTAAGCGTTTTTCTGTAAAAGGAAATCTTTTTCAGTCTGAAAATTCAGTTGAAGAGAAGAATCATGAAATTCAAGAATTTAACAAGAAAAATGAGGGGTATCATGAAATTCATATTTTATTATATTTATTCATATTTTACTCATATGTCCAAAGAATTTTGCTTAGCTAAAGAGTATAGAGTTCAGACAAAAGTTTAATCGCAATATTTTTTGGAAAAACTAAATCCAACACCTAATATTTCATCAGAGAAATGTTTAATATTGACAAGACTTTCTTTCTATAGCTTAAATACTATTCAATACCACACTACTGGTTTTTAAAATATTGAAATATTTCTGCATTATTTAATTAATTTTGTAGATTAACCAGACGAGAATGATTAAACAGGTGACATTATATTAAGTTAATTTAAAAAATTAAATAGCAGGGGGCGACTCAGATAATAGAGAGCTACACACAATTTTTCAAAGGGTCCCAACATCCCTTTTCTAAGTTCCATAAAGAAAACAGAATTTTGAAGAAATATAGAATGACGTTCGGCCTGGTTTGAAGGCCTAAGACAGTAAACAGGACATGTATGATAACAGTATAGATATAAGATATACAAAAAGAAGCAAGATAATATTTATATTCCGAAATTAAGTTTTAAGTCGATCAAGTTCATATCAAATTATAAAATTGCAAAAATTCGCCCATTATTTTTATCTTTGAATTTGTTTTTTAAATAAAAATTAGTGTTAAACCTTTTAAAAAAAATTATCAGTTTTTAACTATCCATCTTTTACATGATTATGAAACCACATGCAAAAGAAACTCAAAACATTATTTTAATTTCGTTTTTATTTAAACCGAAAATGTAAACTGAAATTAAATTTTCAAAATAATAAAAAGCAAATATGTAAAAGTATATTCATTATACAAGCACGGGTAGTGTATATTTTCATTGTCTTGTTTGTGCTTTATAATAGCGATTCGAAACTTTTGGTTCATTTCATATAAATGCTCAAGTTCAATGAATTGTGGCTTCAAAAGGTGCCATATACTAGTATGACATAGATCCAAACACATGAGTTTCTCTGCGAAGTTGCTGAAACTTAAGATGAGTTTCCGATTCTAACTCCCAGCTATGTAAAAAATCTTGTTCCTGTTCAGATCTTACTGGATAAAGTGCAAAAATCTAAACCAAAAACATCTACAGCGTCACTAACAAAGCTGGTTTTATTGTATGTGTTTCAGTTTGGACAGCCTCAGCAAAAACACATAGAAATCTATTGCAGATTTTCCAAAAGAAAGCCTTGAAAAATCTTGCAAAAGCACTAGGCTCATCAGGTACGCAGGTTTTCATAAAATTGTAAATATCTCTCACATTACTTATGATTTAAGTGGTAGTGTGCTACACGTTTACTATAAAAGTGGCAGTCATTATTCTGAACTTATTAACCGTATAGGCTCTTATAATTGAATACACATAAAAGATAAAAGAATATATTTCTTGGTATAGTTTCTCAGTATCTTCATGGCAATGTGTTAACATGGTGAATACTCAGCCATGTGAAAGTGCTCAAGTCAGTGTCTCCGACACCAGTAATTAGTTCCAATGAATGATTTCTGTTTGGAGCATGGGCAGACAGAAGTTGTGTAGTTTACTTGCAATAGTACGGAAGATAAAGACAAAGTTGCTCATGAGTAAAGTAACACTGAAGCTTACTGGTTTACATTATTCAAGAAATAAAACAAAATTCCATTCATTTATCATCTTAACACTGTTTTTAACTCATAATGATTATCAGAAAACTAAATTTGTAACTATAACCTTACTGACTTCTACATAATTATCCGAATATTTCCAATACTTCGATTTATGTATTAATTTACGTTGCCTGAGCATATTTTAAAAACATTAAACATTATTTGTTTGCAAGTATTAAGTACAAATGCTATTTAAGCTAAGTAATCATTCATATGACTTACGTATTACAGTTATGGTTTGAAAGCTTTGGATTTTTTTCCTTCTCTACGGACATCATTTCAGGTTAGATTTGTTGTCAGATGGTTTGAGCATCCAATGCAAAAGTCACATGAACCGTTCTGATGATTTTCGATTTGGTCTACAATTGGGTTATTTTGTTTTTTGATTACCAATATGGGCAGAACGAAAAAAAACAAACACTTGATTGTAGTGAGAGCATAAACATTTCGGGATTTAATTTTACACAGTTTGAATGATAAAATATATACTGCATCTCGAACAGTAAAATAATTAATTTAACGCAACATAAATAATTGATATTAAGTTTGGTAAAAAAAAACAATGTTAACATTCATTGAGATGTTGTCCGTACAGCATGAGCTGAACATTTACAACTTGGTGCAACATAAGATGCTACTAATTTTACAATCACGAGGATCGGGATGTTCCATTCTAGTATCGATGGAGAACTTCCTAGGAGAATGGGGATTCGAGAATTCCCCACCCATCTTCACTTACCACCAAGCTTTCAGAGGAGACTTTCGATTCTGCGTTATTTTGAGTGGCTCCATGCTTCACAGATTCTGTACCCTTATGCGGGGCCACCACCATTCAAGTCAAACCCGAGCCAACAAATGCAATAAACAGGAACGCTAATTACTGTACAGTTCAGGATGGCTAAATTGAGATGTGAAGGTAATATATTTAAATCGCACAGGATATGACGAAAAACAAATAAACAGGTTTTCTAGAATGCTTCATGACAAATTCATACAAAATTAGTAACCGAAGAAAACATTCTTATTTCTTAGACTTCTTCGGTTATATAATCCCTGTAAATCTACATATAAGGCTTGGCAAGTTCATATAGCTCTCGGATTCCTTCTTAGAACTAATGTTTGGAGGTACTGTTTAAATCGCTGGTTAGTAAGTTTTTTAATCTTTGAATTAAGCCTTCACTTTAGCAAAGCGAACCAGATCTGACGAATAAAGGGAGTACTCGAGAATTGTGACACCATGCTTCTAGAAACTGCTTGAAGAAAGTGGAATTTTGTGATGGTGCATTGCCGTGAAACGGAAATCAGTTACTCGATTGCGACGTAACGCACAGAATTCTCTTCAGATGTTTGTTCTTGAGATTTCTGAAACACATGTTTCTGTGGTAGCCATAAGGGATCTTCTCCAACCTATGCAGTTGATTGCACTTTTGTCTCAGGATCATAAGCAAAATACCCTGTTTCTTCTTTTGCCACAATTTGTTTCAAAACTTCTTAATTAACTGCCATTCGAATAACATCATTTCTATATTTTGTTCAGTTGTCTAATACGTTATAGGAAGTATTCGGTGTATCAAAATGCAGTAATGTTGTAGCAGTAAATGCTGTCAGTTATAGTTTTTCAAGTATGCTGCAACTTGTTAAGAAATTTAGTCCTAAAACATTGCATATGTTTTCTTATATTTGTGATTTTTAGTTCGCGGGTAAAAATTGAAAATATTTAAATCTCTCTGCGTAATAAATATAGACTAGTTATTAGTTGAACCTTGGGGCGCGTTTCTGAGATGATATTATTAATGGAAAATTATTGTTCCTTTTTTCATGATTTGATCATTCTTCAGAAAACCTATTTAAAATAATTCAATATACATAGAAAATAGCGATATTCTGGTAAATGTAAGCTTACGGATGCTTGCTAATTACATTTTAAAAGGGATTCTGACAAATTATTCTATTGCAGCTACTAACCTATTACTTAGATGCTCGAAATTTCTTTCAGTTTGAAAGTTTCAGTTCCAGCATTACATAAATAGTGTCAGTAACATCATCATCTCCAAAACATCATCTTTATTTTATTTACCCTATCAGATATAATATATAGGAAAAAATATGCATTAGACATTCTATAATATAATAGCTACAGTCTATAATAATGACGACGAAGTTAAAATTTTTGGAAGGAAATAGTTTTTGATACTCTTTTTCGAATTATCGTTAATGATCCTTTTTTATATTCTGAGACAAAATATGAAGTTAGACTGAAAAGTAGTAAAATTCTTTTTTTAAAAGAACCTCCATATCCAAGCTAATCTTAGTAGCATGTTCAGGCAAACCGTACTTTTCTCATCCATCTGTTTGATTTCATAAATTTTTGAACTGTTTTGATGATTCTTCGTCCGCTGTACTGTTGGCATAATTTGAGCCTTCCAAGAAATACTTTGAAAAGAAAGGTCGTTTCCAGAACAACCGATTACTAAATCATTAAAAGGAAGGTAACTAATTTTCTCTAAAAGCTAACGATTATGTGGGGAGTTGATATCTTCTCGAAGTTTTAATACTGCTGTTTTGTAATAACGTTTTCCACTTAATTTTTTACATTTTATTATTTTGCCACCCTGTATTTAATTGTACTTGCAGTTATTTATCGTCATTTTCTGTAAGGTTTATAACAATTATTGTTCAAGTGCAGTAGTTATAAAAAATTCTTTCGCAAATAACTCTTTTACTCGGCAGTGAGTTTTTCTGCTTCTTTATCGTGTACCTTCGTGATGTAATTGGAGGCCCATGCGGTTAGTAATCGCAAAGTTCAACATTGCCCATTTTTACTGCTTCAAGTCAACAGCTGCGAAATAAATCTTAATGTTAAATATAACAAACGATATTTTTTCTTCCCTCACATTTTCAAACCTCGAAAAAAGCTTCAGCGAGCTGTTATTGTTTCCAGTTGGAGGATTCAATTTCTTAGAAAAACATAAATTATATCTACCTCAATTGGGACAAATATTTATTCTAAGACTCATATGCAAGAGCTCCGTCGAAATAAACGAACTGGGAGATCTTGAATAATTAAATCCCTTCTTTATTAAATAAACGCATAAGTTTTAGCGTGGAGTTAATTTATGATGGAATGCTATTAAAACAAATTTTGCTAAAATTTGGATTTTTCCATTTAAACAGCTCATTTTAACTATAAGGTTTTACCTTCTATAACATTAATTTATATTTAAATTATCAGGCCCCTCGTAATCGCATAGTTCAACATTATTTCAAATGCCAAACAGAAACTGCATACCAATAAAAGTAAAATTCTTTTTTTTTTATTTTTTAATGCGTAGAGATTATTTTAATTTTCTAATAGTCATTTATAATTTTAAAACCCTTGTTTCCTACCTACAACTCCCTGTCAGAACGAGGTTTCAGCATCGCATTTTATGTAAATGAAGCAGAACCAGTATTTAATGGGAAGTTCAGTCACTTCCGCAGGAAGGGTTTGGAAGCTGTCAGTACTCCGAGCTCTGCCTTTTGGCCATGTCGTTGCTTTAAGCCTCTCTTGCTGCGTTCGGCCGTAGTCTTACGTGCCTGTTAACATTCGCCGGTAAGATTTAATTGCGGGCCAAATCGGGTAGTTATTTCTGTACAGCTTCGGCTAAGTTTAGTTAGTTGGCATTAAGTTAGTTTCTCATTTTCTGCGTTAAGTTAAAGCCCAAGTGGAGGCTTTCCTGTAAGCCCTGGAGGGGCCAACTCTTAACATTATTTGAGTGGAATGAAAGGGTATTTGAACCCTTCTTTGGACTTTATTTCTGGAATTGTAAGAATCGCAAATAGTCGCTATATTCTTCTCCAAAGTTCTAGTTGCAAAGAACACGTAATTCAACTAATTCCATAGAAATGTTTATATTTTTAAAATTTTTTGAATTCTTCGAGGTGTTAGACTGCAATCTAAAATTTTCAAACTCCGATATTTATTTTATTTTTGAACTATTTACCGGAAGCCGCATACAAAGGACAAATTTTTTTTGCAATCTTTCAATGCTTATATTTTTTAATATCACTTTTTAACCTTTAAAATTCTTCAAGATGTTAGACTGCATACTGAAATTTTCAGCTTAGAATTATTTTATTTCTGGAGTACGTACAATTTATTGATAAAATAATGAAAACTTTTCCAAAAAATAAGGGATAATTTAGCCAAATTGCAAGTTGTATTCCTTGCTAAAATAATTTCAAGTAACCACAGATTAAATCCTTAAAGCTCTTAAGAGCCATATTTTCAGCACAGCTTGAACTGTAAATGACGAGAAAATATTTGAAGTTTCTTCGCACTTTCACCGTTTTCTAAAAGCATATGTTTCTTTTTACTGAAAGATTTGTTTTATGGTTGCCATAGCAAGACAGCAAATAAGGTTAAAAAAAGAGTTTTGTTATTTTATGCAACTGATTTAACCAATAAGCAGGAATAAGAGCTATAAATATATTCTGGTAAAATTTGAATTAATCAGTTTTCCTTAAGGCAATCTAATATTGAATATGCATGTGTTTATTAAATTATTATAAGATGGAGAAGCTTGCTGATAATGAAAACTACATTATTTATCAACAGCATATTGTGATATTGATTCGATTCAGTTATTTGATTAGGCAAAGCAGAGAAACCCTGTTTTACTACCCTCAGTTTCTGCGCTTCTTCAAGTTATAGTATTTGAAGCAAATAATGAAATTACAGAAACAGGTGCAATATTCATCTGGAATTACCGTGAATTGTTGTTGTAAAAAACCTTTTAACTCGGCATTTATTTTTCTTTGTATGTAAACATAATAACCGATGAAAAATCACTGGGTTGTAAACTTACGGAAATTAATTTCTTATCGTGTATAATGTTTATTAGGAGGCTATTTGGACTGCAAATCTTCAGAATGAGATTAATGGCGTACTGATCTCCAAAATCAGGAACCTGTGATTTACTAAAATATCCTTCAGTTTAAAATTTATGCTAATTTATGATTTATTATAACCACACCATTCATTATGAGAAATGGTTTTTTGAAATGCATCTCTCTTTTCATTTTCCGTAAATGATAGTGTTTAGTACCCCTACAAAAAAATTTTGATTTTCTTAAGGGTAACGTCCAGTTGCTGGGAAGAAAACACGAATATTGTGCTAAAAATGCCCACATTGTTCAAGCGCTTTTCTGAAGCTAATTATTTTGATGGTAAATGCCTGGACAGGATAATGGAAAATTTTCTTCTTTGAAAGCGAAGAAAACGTCCGTATCTCTCTGTGCAATACCTATTTGAGGTAAATCATTGCTTCGGTTTTATGACTGCCGAAAAGAATTCTGCTGTAATGAAATTCGTAATATTGCTTGAAGATACCTACCATTGTATAGATTTGTTTTCGTATTGAAATTTTACATAATTGAACTCTTCTCTATGAAGTACATTATTCTTTTAAAGAAACAATTTACCAAAAATTAAAATTAAATTTTAAGTCCTAGGTGGAATTTCATTACTTTCAAATTCATAACAGTTCCGAGAATTCATTTAAAGCTTCAGAGACTTCGCTTCCGCTTTCTGTGTTTCCTAATGACAACCTGCAGTATGAAAAAGGTTTTTTTCATTCCTAAGAAACATTATTAAATTGATATTGCGCCTGTAATTTATTTATTAATCTATGATAGGTTTATACAATTTCACAGTTTTCAGTATTTATTTTTGGATCGTTATTTTAATAAAGATGTTAGGTTTATCTATTTATTTTAACTAACAGTTCCTTTTAAGTTGAAATACTTTTCTATTACTCTCTTTTCACCCACGCTTTTCATGCCAGAATGTAAATGAGATAGCAAGAGTTTATTCAGATTGAGGTAGAATGAAGTACCATTTAAGAAAGAGTTTCGGAAGTTAGTTTTAGAGCGTGACTGCCTACTCCAGGCCACGTTGTGCTGTGATTATTAGCAACTTGCTTTAGCGGCGTTGATATGTTCTCGCTTTCCTGTGATCCGAGTTGGGTCATTTGTTAATTTTATGCTCGAATAAAAGGGTTTTATACATCCTTCTTCTGATCTCTGTTTAGTTTCACAAAAACTAAAAGATAATTCTTTAAGAGTCCTTTTAAAATTTATATTTCCAAAGAGACACAGAGTTTATAAAAATATCATTTTTTATGTTAAATCTGTCCTCAGCTCCTTCTTCTTCAGTCAGTGTGACATGGAGCAACGCATAAACATAAAGTTTTGCTTCAAGTTAGGCAAAACGGCGACGGAGACACATGACATGATAGTGAAAGTTTACCGTCAGGAAGCAGTGAGTAAAAAGTGTGTTTATGAGTGGTTTAAACGCTTTACAGACGGAAAGGAGGATGTCAAAGATGAGCCGCGGTCGGAACGCCCTACAACAAGCACAACTCCAGACAATGGGGAACGAGTTCGACGGATGCTTGCGGCAGATCGACGACTATCTTTAAGAATGATAGCTGGCGAATTGCAAATAAGCTTAGATAGTGTGAGCCCCATTGTACACAAACATTTGCATAAACGTAAGACATGCGCCCGGTTTGTACCGCACTCGCTGTCAGACGAGCAAAAGCAATACCGGTTGGAAACCTCTCCAGATTTTATCGACATGTGTGACCGGAATCCGCAACAATAATTACAGGGGATGAGTCGTGGTGCTATCAGTACGATCCGGAGACCAAGCGGCAATCCATGGCAGGGTGTTCAACGTCGTCACCCCCTCCCAAAAAAAGTCGTTTGACACAATCCAGGATCAAGACGTTGTTGATCGTCTTTTTCGACAATTTTGATCCATCGTGAATTTGTAGCCGCGGCTACAACCGTCAATGCGGAATACTACGCGGGGGTTTTGAAACGGCTGCTGCTGCGCATACGCCGGATTCGGCCACAGTACCGGAATGGACAGTGGAATCTGCTTCGTGACAACGCCCGGCCGCACATTGCGATCCGTGTAACACAATTCCTCGACAGGCACCAGTTTCCAGTTTTGGATCACCCTCCATTTTCTCCAGATCTGGCTCCCGCGGACTTCTTCCTGTTTCCCCGCCTCAAAGGAGTTCTGAAAGGCCAACACTTTTCCGACGTTACTGAGATCCAACAACGTGTGCTAACGGTGCTTCGAGCCATACCGAAAGTACAGACAGTTTCCAACAATTGTACACCCGATGTCAAAAGTGTATTGTTGCTAATGGCGAATACTTTGAAAGCCGGTAAAGCTATTTTGCTTGTTTCTCTTGTTTCCTTTTTTTATGGTAAAATTCACCGAACTGTTCGAACACACCTTGTATAACATCTTGTGCTAGAGACAAACCATTTCTCGTCGTGAGGTAAATTACGTAGTAACAGTCACTTAAACTTAACGCTTTGATAAAGTAATCTAAGGCTATATATTCAATAAACTAAGCTATGAGATGGATCAATTCATTTTACCTTTTCATAAGTTTAAAACATAAGCTGCGAGAGAGTGCAAAATCAGGAATAATCGCTTTTATATATAGCTAGCGAAATTCTAAGAGCAAGGACAGCTCGTCAGAAATTCTCTCTCTCTAACATAAAAATCCTCAAATTATGATCTTAAAAGTTAATTTGCAATCTGGCGAATGATACGGGAAGAGGAAGTTATAGATATTGTGGATATAATAGCACACTCAGTTTTTCTAAGCTAATAGTATGATGTTTTAAATGTTCTTGCTTTACTTTAATGATTTAAAGTAAAGCAAGTACAGCCAAGGAGGTTAGAATAAAGGCAGTAAACCTCCCTAATACGTCTCGTGCAACGCAAATGAAGCCATGAAACATCATCTTATTATATTAGGACTTATCATGGCCGCTTTATTGGCGGACTACTAATTGGTGTTCTCTACAAGTTAACGCTTCACCACTGAATGTTCACAAGTCTCCCGTTCTAATTTTAATACTTAACACAAATGATTCTCTGCTTAGTACACAAAAAAATTTGCAAATAACTGTTCCAAATTTAATAAAATCTAGGAGGTGATGAAAATGTTTAAATGGTAACTATAAACAAATGTATACTTAGGAAAATCTAGAACACTAGCGGAAGTTTCACTTTTTTTTTGTGTGAAAATTATACCTAAGACTCTTATCTGAGCTTCCGAACGTTTATATTTGCTCTCTAATTCAGTGTAACTTTATGAAATAATATTTTCGTAATATTATCTATACGCTGTAAGATATCCATGATAAGTCATGTCATGTTGTTGACATTTCCTTGGCTTCATTTTTTGACGTCATGCTTACTTTATCTATTCTAACCTCCTTGTATATGACTCAGCTAGAGATCTGTGATACTTATTAATACTGATTGGTGCATTCAGTGGCTACACATGTATAAATTGGGATGCAGTTAGTCTTGTATATGCTTTTAGAAAGTGTATAGTTACAGGGCAGTTAAGTGAACTGCGTAGTATGTTGCAAATAAGCTTAGTAGCAACAATTGCTGTCAGCGGTATTATTGCACCAAACCTTTTATGTTGAATTGTATCTTTTCCTATGGTATTTAAATAAACCTTTATTTCGGGTCCAACGGAGCCTCTGAAGTTATTTATCTCATAACAATTGTATACATCAAAATCATAATAACGGTTTAATTAACGTAGGAACCTCACAACGTGATTTATGTTAAACTTTATTGGAAGTTACAAGCTAGTATTATACATAAACTTTTAATTCTATCTTACTACTACTGTATTCAAATAGAGTTATTGTATTCTAAGTTAAAAACAGAACGGTAATTACCATCCGAAATAGAATGTGTTATGCCATTAAAGTAGTAAATTCTATCAAGCGAAAACGGTTGTAGACTCGTAATTTCGAAATATCTGTGAAAATATAGGTTCTTTATATCTGCTTTATCACACCGAAGTTAGGTGGCTTTCAAAGTGAAACTTTTTAAAAGAGGTTTGCATTTAAGGCCAGAAGGTTTGATGCAAAATGAGAAATTCGCCATTTGAGAACCTATTGTCCAACTCTCTTTAGCTTTTGAAAATAGCTTTTCTTGCCGATAATTTCAAACACCTCAATATTTTGGAGAGTAATTTGCAAGTTCGCGAAGCTAATTTAATAACAACCACAGATAAAATTAAAGGATTTATAAAAAAAACTGATGTATGGTCAACGTCATTTGTCAAAAAGGTTTATTCATTCCCGTGCATTTAGGAATTTATAAAAAAATGTGTTCTACACAAATCTTGATTACATATTACAAAATTTATTGATCATTTAAAATTACATTTAAAACACATTACATTTAATTACATTTAAATTTACATTAAATTTATTATATTTGATTAAATATTACAAATCTTAAGTACGTTTTCGTACATATGCAAGTTAGTTTGAAATGTTTTGAACAGCAGTCCTGTAGCTATATCTCCAAATAAACTCGAAGTAGTTACGATTGTTATAGCTATAATACTGGACTCGTTTTTAGAAGATTCCTTTGGGCTTGTTAAGATACCAATAAAACTTTAAAAAAATTATTGGAATATCAAGTAATGGCGTATAGTTCTACTTGTTTTTATTATTATTTTGTGAACCTTTCCTGAATTCTCTTATTTCTCCTCGCGTTTCCTCACCAGGATGTAAATAAAAAAGTAGGTTAGACATAGCGTGATTTAGCTATTGTCAGCACACGTTTGTTAGTTTCTACCAGCTGTTAATCTGAATAGCAGTTACACATTCTTGCCATTCAGTTAGTATCCTGCCGGTATAGAGTTTCTATGTCAACCTGTTACTTTATATTGAATTTTATAGTGTTACACTACTCTCTACCTTTAAATTTAGTATTATATTGTTTTTTAAGTTCTCACCGCAAGTGGCCAGTATTTTGCGAAAGCACGTACGTCTGTGCAATCTGTCACACAGTTTGTGATAAATAAAAGGGTCTTTTACACCTTTTCCCTGGTTATGTCCTTCTTCATGCCTGTGAGAGAATTTGCAGTGTATAAAAATTAAGAGATATAGTTACTCTTTTATGATAACGAAATGTGCTAGATCCTACAATGGAATGTTGAAATTAAAAAATGTTTTCTCAGAGACTAGACCAGTTTTAGATCAGAAGGATGCAAAAATACCCTCAGTTGGCGAATGAAGCTGTCAAATATTTGGTAACATGATATTTCATGTCTTCCATCAAAATAAAGTAAGAAATGGCTTCGAATTCGTTAACAATGCAATTGTATGTGTTTCAAATATAGAGCCTAGATTTAGAAAAGCTATTTTTCAGAAAAATAGACACAGCCTCGTTACAAAGATGTGTATTTTTCTATTTTATGTAGACAAACTTGGCAATATTTTGTTTACGTTCCTGAATATATGATATACATTTGCATTCTTATAGTTAAATTATTAGGTGTTAAATTAGACGGACGTTATCACTATTTTGTTATATCTGTTATATATTTGCTTATAATATCAAAATAAGTAATTTAACAAGGTGTTTTTGTTTTGTTTTTGAAGTCTTAGCTCGACACCCTACGGGGCTGCGTCCCCCCACTTTAGAAGCCACTGCACTATACATTATGATTTTTCGTTTTTCTTATATGAATTTGGCTTAATACAGATTCAGCCCATTCTCAACTCAGCCTTGACATTTTACTTCCATCTGGAGCATAGACCATGTTCTCCCACTCGAGTCTCAAAGTTCTGATTCAATGAGTTACTTCCCTCTAAGCCGACTCTGGAAGTAATTGTCATCTAATTCATAACACAGTTAGACACTTTCTCTTACAAATAAAATAACAGTCAATACTCTTAATATATGTAGAATATTTAGCATCAGTCCTTATAAACATATGATTTTCTTCTTATCGATTAGTTCATCGTCTGAAATTTATATGCATATTTCCACTACAACCGTGAAAACCCTCACCACATATTTCAATTTTCATGGACATGTACAATCTAAGAGGCATGTAGCCATAAAGCATGGTATTTTCGCGCCTTAGTATTTGAATATACTACCTTTGAATAAATTCCTTTATTTTTTCGAAAACTCCTGTTATAATCAATATAGTGTAAGGCAACAAGTTAGCAAGTGAAAAAGAAACTGCTCCTGAAATTGACTGTTACAAGATGTCAAACGCAAGCCTAATACGAATTGCATAATTGTTTGGTATAAAAACGCAGGATACGAATCATGAACTTGTCATTTTTGTTTTCATACCGAAAGATGAGAAACGAAGGCTGAAAGGAAAGAGGTAATTTAAGTTATTTGAATACAGCAGAGCACACGAGGGCTATATGGATATTTTTGTGGAGATATTCGCCTGTGATTGAAAGGGGGTTAAACTAACTACCAGTTTTCAGCGGTCTTAACCACTCAGCTACTATTCAAGCAGCAAGCTGAGGGGAAATGACTGTCAAAGAATACTCGTGTTAGAGCTGAATAGGAAATAAAATTGTAAGTCATATGTTGAAAAAAGGCTGATTCGGCACATCTTCTGCCACCATAAGATTTATTATATGATGTTTCAACAACAGGTACAGGTATAAGTGACTCGGGACACAAGAAATTCATTGTTGGGAGCACGGATATACTTCCGGGGCACCAGCGCCCATTAGCGTTTGAGAAGTGGTCCCTGCACTCTAGTAATTCGATCTGGGTTTGATTCCACGCAAACGGCTGATGCATGTACGTTTTCATAGAATTCCCCCATGTTTAACGTGGATACGAGTCAATTTCTCTTAATGAGTCCTCCACGAAGCCTCCATTGGCAGATAGCTGTCGTGTGTTTTGCTATAATAAAATAAACCAAACCAAACCATTCCGGGAAACCACCTTTTCCTCTTCGATTTTTAATCGACAGCAGCTCGGGAGACTATTCGGCAGTCTCTTACACTGGTGCACAAAATTAAGATATACAACACTTTGCCCAAATATCTCAAGAAATACTGGATAGAAATAAATGAAATTAGGTATGGATATCACTTATGGTATGATAACAGCGTGTAAAAAACAACAACGAATGTACCACTCATTAGCATGAGTTATTAGCAAGAACAGTCCAATGTTGTCCAAACTTTAGTTTGAAGATGGCAGTAAAATGTGGCTATTGTGATGCGTGGCCGCCTCTGATAGACAGCCAGGATGCACAATGAGTAGTCATGCTGTTAACAAGAGAACTCAGGCGTGTGTATGGAAGTCACACACACTCCTCCACCAGAACAGTTTTTAACCTGAATGGTTCTGGGTGGGGTTGGCGTATTGCAATAGTGTTCTCAAGAGCATCTCAAGCATGCTCAATGGGATTAAGGTCAGAAGATTTGGCTGGCCAATCCATTCGGTGAACATTCTCGCTTTCTAGATAGTTATCAACCAGGTGGACCCTATGTGGTTGTGCATCGTTGTACATAAAAATGAACTCAGGGCCAACAGCTTCCCTAAAAAATCGCACATAGGGCTATAGGATCTCCTTCCTGTACCTCTTGTCATTTACGGAACCAGTGTCAGACACACGGAGCAGTATGTGGGTATCTTGCATGATCCCTACCCAGATCATCACTCCTCCACCTCCCTAATGTTTCCTTGGGATGATATCGGATTCCAAGTTCCTTCTATATCAATAACCGCCGAGAACCTGTTTGTAGACTGAATCTGGACTCATTCATGAAGCCAGCATTAGCCCACTGAAGCTGTGTCCAAAGTTGGTGTTGTACGCATCATTTTAAACACTGTCTTTTGCTGGACGGAAGGAGTGAGATGCTAATAGTGGACTTTCTGGCATACAGTCTTGTCTCATGAAGCGGTTTAATTACTTTTTTCTTGAAACTGATGTTCCTGTGACAGGAGTGGAATCTCAAGACAGTTGTGTGGTTGTAGACAACCTTTGGCGCTTGGCCGAAAGTACCAAATACCGGTCGTCATTGGTTTATTGTGGATGTCTGGAGACCTTATCCTGATCTTCTTTACACTGTTTTCAAAATTATAGCACAAGTTAGAGATAACACTCGGTATTACACCCAGTTCTCTTGAAACCAGAGCTTCAGACTGCCCTGCCTCAATCCTACCCAAGATTCTCCATCTCATACCTTTCTGAAAGCGATAATGTGTACTCATTTTGTGTAAAAAACAGCAAGATTATTCAAGAAACATAATAAAGATCACTACAGTGCTGCAGAGCGGAATGAGCTGAGCAGCTGGACGCAGACTTTCATACTTTCTACTGACGTAGCGACTCCCACAGGAATATATAAACTCATCTCAGCGACATCGGAGACACAGTGACAATATAAGGCAACCAACTGTCCAGGTTTTGTCTAGTATGTTAGGAGAAATATGTGAAAATGTTTTCCATCTCTTAAGTTTGCCTACCAATGTATCTCGCCTCCCCTATCACCAAACAGCACAAGACGACTTTTGGCTCACCTTGTATTCTGAGCGCCCCCCAAGACGCACAGACTCTTTGCGTTTACAAATATCCATGCCATCTTCGGGACTCGAACTCGAACTCAATGACAGAGCAGCTAGTAGCATTAAGCACTACACTCCTCAGGGTGATCTGTTTTAATAACAGCAATTTTTAATCAAGTATAATATTTGCTAGGAACGGGCAACGTTTTGAATTTCAAAGACTGATAATGGCAATAATTGCATAATAACTTTCAAACTCAAAAAGATAAATTAAAAGAAGTTATAACGAAAGTTAATAGAAACGATTAATTTATATCCAAAAATTAAATTGTTAAAAATTTCTAGAAATTATTGTTTTGCGTCAAAACACGTGACTCGTTCGTAATTCATATTTTCAAACTGTAGAATTTCTATTTTCGATATTTTTTATCTTCGAATTCTATTCTAAGAACCTTTAAAATATTTTAAGAACATAAACCATAATATTCTAACCACATAGCAATGCAAAGTATCCTAAGAACCTAATAAGCAGCCTACAAAGTAGGAACTTTCTGTAACCAATACATTTCTGCCTCCATGTGGATGATGTGAAGTTCATATATAAATCTTTGGAAGCTTGTAAACTTAGAGATATTTTCAGATAGGAATCGGACATTGTACTGATAATTACATATATGATAACTACACACAAAATGAACTGAGGTGTATAATAAATAATGCAGGTGCCTATGCAAATAATGTGCCAAGGAAAATAGGATTTTTAATCTTATTTTTTTCCTATGAGGAAGACTCTTAACAGTATGTTGTCTAATAAGATTCAAAGAAATTTGGATGCTCATAAATTTGAAGTTATCTACTATCAAAATTTTTATTTTACAGGAAACTTCAAAGCTATGTAGCAGCTGGAAATTTCACAAAATTTTCGAAATAATTTTATAAAACATATGTACGTTTTCCATTTGACTATTACGTAAATAAATGTATCTACAAAATATACATTATGTGATCTTGATTTCTGTATCATACACTGAAGAGCCAAAACATTATGACCACCTACTCCATAAGCGTTGTGCGACCATTGGCATGCAAAACAGCTGCAATTCGCCTTGGCATGGATGCCACAAATTCTTGGTCGATTACCGGACACAATTTGTACCCAATGTCAAAGCAGCGGTCACGCAAAATCGAGATATTCGGACATGGTGGTGTTTGAGCTCTGAGCTGCCGCTCCATGGCATCCTAAATGGGGTATATCGGGTTTAGATCCGGGAGTTGCCAGATCAGGCGAGTCGCAATAGTCAGATGCTCATTGATTCATCCTTATGCTCACTGATCGACTCCAACACAATTCGAGCCTTGTAACATGGAGCGTTTTCATGCTGGAAGATTCCATTTCCAGTTGGGATAGCTGATGCCATGTAATGGTGCAACTTATCCATAGTTATGTTCAGACTGTCCGCAACTTCCATGGTCTGTTCTACTCCAATTAAGGATCCAAAAGCCACCCATGAGAACATTCCCCAAAGCATAATATCGCCATCACAAGCCTGCGTATGACCTGCTGTAATGGGAAAGGAGCAATTGTTCGTATGGAAAACAGCACGACCATCGACGTGATGAATGAGAAATCGTGATTCATCCGAAAGAGAAACTGGTTTTCACTTATTTATGGTTGAGTCGATCCCGGGCCCACTGTAGGCGTAGGCGACAATGACGCTTCGTCAACAGAGGCACACGAGTGGGACGTCTGCTGCTGAATCCCATATCCAACAGTGTCTGCTGAACTGTGTGTTCTGAAACACGTGCAGTTTTATCTTCATTGTATTGTTTGCCAACTGGAGCTCTGTCTGGAACCCATTTTGCTGTACCAAGCGGAAAAGTCTCCGATGTCCGTTTTCTTTGATGACGAGTGGATGTCCAACACCTTGGTGTCTACTGTTGGTTTCACCGTCATTTATCTACTTTGAAAAAATTTTTACAGCTGCAGATCGTGAACAAGCTATCAGTCGCGCGGCTTCGGAATACTCATTCCGAGTCCGGCCATTATAATCTGTCCAATATCAAATACGCTTAGATCAGCAAACTTTCCTATCACTCGTAAAAGTAAGTGCAAGAATGATTCCTTGGCAGTCCAGTCTAGTCCATAGATATATATCACCGAACTGTCGCTAGTAAATGTGACGTTATCGGCTTCTGATACGCTTGCCGTCATGGCACCTGACCGTTGTGTGTCGAAAGTAGGTGGTAAAGAAGGATGTGAGATAGAGGAAAGAAAGGAGACCTTGCGTCACAAGGATGAATAACCAGACAAATGACCATGCGAGGCAAGACTGAGTGTGATGGAGAAAGAGTAATTACCTTGGCAGGTGCGATATAATCCCAAAAGTTCAAAATAAATACGTAAGTGTAATATAAATACAAGTACAAAGTTATGAAATACAGATATAAATGGATATACAATAATAAATACAGAATACAAAATACATGAATACAGTAATACATAGATATATAAAAACATAAAGAAAATAAAAAATACTGTAATACAGTATAAATACATAAATGTTAAGTCGGAAAATTTGAATCACAGAGGTGGGCCGCTAACTGTCTAAGACTTCTGTCCTCTTGTAAGATGATATAATTAAATACATAGAACTTAGTCATATGTGAACAAGTAAAGTTTAACTTTGTTAAAGAAGTTATCTTTCAGTTTATGCAAAAAGTCTTTGATATACTCAATTTTCAAGTCCTTATGCAAAGTTGCATTTGAAACGCAGAAATGTGCATTCGTAATAAGCCGAAGGTATTTATTCTGTACAATTTTAATTTTGTTCAGTTCCTTTTTCTTAACTGCAGCCCATGCAGAAGAGGCGTAGCAGAGTAAAAGGCGAATAATAGCGATATAGATATGACTATATCTTTTTAAATCTAAATTAGAGTATTTGCCTAAACGGCATGAGGCTTTTCATACAACCCATTGCTTTGCTTCCAGCACTATATCACTCTTCATTCCTTGCAATCAATCAATCAATACCTTTTATGCCGGGCTGACGCTGCTTATCCTCATCCGCACAGATACGGCCGAAATATACGTCTCTCTCTATGATCCAAAGCCCAGTGGGCACATGACTTTATAAGGTTTCTCCTTCAATCTTTTGACCTTCTTCGTGAGCATAAACTGTGAAACCTTATGTGGAGGACAGTGAGCAGATCTAGGCTATGTCCTTTAGTGTTGAAGAACTACAAAGTCAGAAGGAGGGTTTAAAAGTGACCCTTTAATTCAAATATTTACAACTCTTCAAATTGAGAGTAAGCCACTACTTGGGCTGAACTAAAATAATATGAAAATAAAGTGTGTTAACAAATTCAGTTCCCTAACTTAAATTCTAAGTAGGACGGCGAGGGAAGCTTACTCTTAGTGAAATGCAATAATGCGAGTTTCACTAGCAAACACTGGTAATTGCAAATTGCCTATGAAGGCGAACTTTTAGTAGACAGAGTAAATCTTTGCGCGCACAGCCTTTCGGCGATAAA
>KK117202.1:363776-395335 GCA_000611955.2 Stegodyphus mimosarum
GTGTGTTAACAAATTCAGTTCCCTAACTTAAATTCTAAGTAGGACGGCGAGGGAAGCTTACTCTTAGTGAAATGCAATAATGCGAGTTTCACTAGCAAACACTGGTAATTGCAAATTGCCTATGAAGGCGAACTTTTAGTAGACAGAGTAAATCTTTGCGCGCACAGCCTTTCGGCGATAAACCCAAGGCTCTATTTTTCCCCTCGTTAACTCCTGCCTTTTAAACTGCTAACAGATATATGCGATTTGCATAAATATCTCACTCGCGCTAAATTCGGGCAGCAACTGAAACTTTGAGAATTCGATAGGAAAGTTCAAACTAAAAATAATTTGGTTAATTAAAATAATGAATGCTACAACTTTAAATGCCGGACGTCGAAAAGTGGAGGTCAAAGTTGGAAAGAAGGGGGCGACCAGGAGTCACAATGTCAATGAAGCATCAACTAGAAGGGATACCAAACGGAGCAGTGAGGGTAAGCTGTGATTGTGTGCTAGCAAAGAGACAGGGCAGTCATGACAGGTAATATCTTAATATCAAGCAACTTAACTGAAGACATGACAATTTAAATAAATTAACTAGGAGGGTTATGAACATATGTGACTGACGTAGAGAGACCTAGTGAGGTACGCCGCTGCTTATCGCATCGCATCGGACATCTATAGCCGGGATATCACAAAAGTTATGACTTATCCGGCTCACTGACTAATATGCAATAAATGCACCTGACATGGTCATCCGCTGCCGCTGCTTAGCACCTCCAGCAGCAGTTAAATACCATTCCCACTTATCACGTGCCCTCTACGTCATCCAGACTAGTTCATTGAAGAATGTGGTGATAGTCATAATGTTTTCGCTCGTCACTGTATATTTCAATCATATTCTGCGTACCATATTTTGTACTTTCTATTAGGTTATAATTTTTTATTTACACAATGGCTTTCGGAATTTATGATTAAATATTTATTTGGGCAATGTAATATAAAAATATAAATCCTCGATTTCTTTTATTCAGGGTTCGATTTTCAGTGTAATGAGGTAGAACTCCTTTGATACTGTAGCATCAACATTTTGACAAAAAAAGTCAGTTAACGTTTTGCATAAACTCAATACTAATGACAAATTCTAGAGTAAGTATATTTATTCGAAAATTATATCCTTTTTCTAATCTCTTATCCTTTTAAAGGTTAAAAATTGAAATATGAATATTATCATGTCAATATTTAAAATGTTAATAAACATTATGACCCATAAAACGCAATGCTTAGGCTTATTTACGCTTATATTAAACGTTAAAGAAATTTTCTTTATTATACGTAATTATAAATGCATTTTCGTCACTCTAATTAGTGGAAGAAATTGATGGTAGGAAAAAGCTTTAATATTCATCATACAGTTTAGTTTATAGAAATTAGTTTAGAACAGAAAAATCTAAAACTAAACATTCTTTATTGAAGTACCTTGTTAATTTAAGCTACCATGCTCTTTTTATCTACTCTTCTCCAGAAGTTAGAATAATTAATTAAATGCATAGTATCATATTAAAACATTATCCAGGGTTAAACACCTTAAATTTACGGAATTAATAACCTTTTCAAAATTCAAAATTAACAAAATTTTCCCTTTTTTTTTTCTTTTTACTGTGTAAAGCTGAAAATTTATTAATGTAAACATTCTTAATAAAAGGAACACAATTTTCAGTTTTGCGACCAATGACATTTATTTCAATATTGATTTAGATGGATTTTATTTTAGAATGAATCATGTTCATGATTTAAAATACTCTTTCTCTAACATTTTATGATAGTGTTTTTGAGTATATCAGTTGCACTAGATCTTCACGAAATATTTAACGAAGCTGATTGCTTAATATTAAACCAATTAATTAGCTGTCACTAGTATTGCTTATGCTGTTAGCTTATTATCTCTAAAAAAAGGAAATTTAAAGTGAAAATTTCTTTTTTATAACAAATTTAAGAGAAATAATGAGACCAAACCAGAAACGGAGATCATGTTTTTAAATTTTCTTAGCAAGGCCATTTTAAAGTTAGTCATATAATTTATTGTTAAGGTCTTTTTAATTATCATGTAATTACATGCATTCCGCAATTCTAATGTAGCTATGTTTTATAGATTAATTTTTTTCCAGCTTTCTTCTTACATGTATTTTGGTAATGTTTTTGTTATATATATATATACTTGTATATATTAAATGTGGTATAGTTAAATGGGATATAATTGTGTCACATTTAATTAATTTTTTGATGAAATTTATAGGTGTTACATACACTTAAAAACTTTAAAGATAATGCTATATCTTTGTCAAGTATTTTCGAAATGAATTAATGAATAAGGTTTAACATTACATTTAAAAATGCTGATAATTAAGATTAATATTTTAAAAAAAAGCTTCCACTTAATCTCAGCAAACGGAATAATTAATTTTTAATTTTTTCATAGCATAAAGAACAAAATATTTCATTTAAGCTTAAAAGTTGTAGGGTTCTGCGGTATCTAGAAATTTGTGTCAAAGTTCTGCAAACATTACTGGACTAATGGCGAGTTATCTGAAACAATAAATTCGTGAGAAGGTTAAAATAACTTTTCAAGTCTTAAATGAACAGAAAGGCACGGCTTGTATGACAAATGAACCTCCACTACTTGCGGGAATTTCAATTAACATAAGATTACATTACGTTCAAATGTAGGTAACGCAGTCTGAGATTACAACACGAAATAAATTACCTAAGCCTGCTTGAGATATACACGAAGCGTATTTTAAACATTATCTAGCAAGATCCTAAAGCCGGGATACAACTTAGGCAGCTCTGTCGACAGTAAGTAGCAGCAAGAAAAGCTGCAAGAAGCTTCAACCTAAACATTCAGATTCTCAGCTAAAATGCACTGTCAAATAATTCGCATTGTGGTGATGACTGCGGAAAGAAGTTAAGGTAAAAGCTTAAATCATAATAATTGGTCAATTAACCTTAAATGCCTTACAATGTAAAATTTTGTAACGAAGCCTGGAAGAAATAACTGCAATTTTTCGTTTTTAAACTAAACCTTTAATGAATATAAGTTATGTGAGATTTAATTAAAAGTTACGTTTACGTCTACAGGAATTTAGTAAGAACAGATTGCGATACTTTAGTCTCGAATTCAACTTGGGATCTTCAAGTAACTGGCTAGATGCGTTACATGAAGCTACCGCAACACACGAGAAGGCTATTTTAATTTCTTATATATTAAAAGTAACAGTAATATTGTAGAGACACTAGGTTAATTCAAGCAAGAGAGATGAAAAATGAGCAACGCCTTCGCCGAGAATCGAACCACGTCGAGTGTGCTGACCACTACACCAACTAACGTTACGCGTCGCGTGTGCTGACCACTACACCACGAAGGCGTGTGAAGAAGGTGGGAAAAATACCTTACATACTTCCACTAATGAAAGGTGACTGGGGATCAGGAGACCCAATCACCAAATCCCGGAGATGGAGAATCATCATCCACCACCATTTTAGTTCGGGTGCCATTGTAGAGTCATTAGGTTACTTCGAAGCAAGAGAGTCATGAAAATGAGCAACACCTTCGCCGGGAATCGAAAGCGTGCTGACTACTACACTACGAAGGCATGCGAAGAAGGCGGGAGAAATACCTTATAATGTAATTATGAGAATCATTAAAATTCTCGTAGTATTTCTTAAAAAGAATTTAGCAGGCACTGAATAATACCATGTAAACAATATTTCGAAATGGCTTTATTGAATCTAAATTTTTCAGCATTTTCATTGCTATCCAGAATCTTTAGCAAAATGATTACAACTTTTGAAACATACTTTTCCATTAAAATATTCCTTACGATTATCATTATCTCTGAGTTTTGAAATTTTATTTTAGTCTGTATAGGTGATTTAAAACATCAAAACTGTAATTCATACTGTTTCCTAGAATTGCTTATTAAATTCTCAAACTCACAATTACCATTTCAAATACTTGACATATAAAAAATTGTTGTTATTTAATAGCATGCGTTTTATATATATAAGTTTTATATATATAATATATTTTATTTATGTATATACGTATAAGTTATATATATATATATACGTATACCAAAATTATAGCAGACTTATTTCAGGAGATTTAAATGAGTTAACATTTATTCTTAGATTTCCTCTATGCTTTATTTTCAATAAGCAGCAAAAGTCATTTACTACAACAAATTGCTTAACGTGAGAATGAACCTCGGAGAAATTTCGTGAGCAGATTTCGAAACATTCGTCTGACAAACTATCCAATTAAGGAGCACGTATCTTGAAACTCTCTGTGTCATTCCGAAAGCAACCCCAGGACTGGTTTAATTCCCGCTGAGTAAGGACTATGATTATCGAATCTGCAATGAGGCAATTTGACTGGCACGTGGAAAGAAAATAGGAAATTGAAAAAAGTTTTTGGAGGTGTACATAATTAAATTATTCGGTTTAAAGTTTAAATTGAAAACATAAATATGCTCCTAAGTTATATCTTTCATCATTTTCTCTAATATAAAATGTCAAGAATGCATCTTTTTTTTTTGTTTCATAATTTTGTATAGAAATGATATGATTTGCTTTTAAATTCTGAGAATCCTATGAACGCATAGCAATGGGTCATTAAATTCCATGGTTCGATTCAGCTGCTATTGATTCTGAAGCTTGTGTCTGGTATTTTATCTATTTTTGCAACTGGAATTAAAGCCATGACGTGGAGTCATCATTACTGTAATCTCATAAAATCAGGTATGGCTAAAAATGGTTAAGAGAATATTGCATTTGGATTCTTGTCTCGGTCTGTCTCTCTGTGTCTATATCTTTCTTATTTTTATTGCTATTGTTTATTCTGTAATGGGATGTATACTCTGAATCCTTTACGAAATCAAAATGTTAGAAGACGAATATACATTTAATGCGTCTAACCTTCCTTAAACGTTATCAACATTTTCAAACAGCGTCAGGTTGATCCAAATTATTTAAAACAAAACCTATTTCCTAAAAAAGTCAATATTATTAGGGGTTTATAAAATATCGTACATTAAAAATAAAAAATAATGCTTTTATATGAATCGCTATTAATGTACAGAGTAGTTTGAAAGCTGCCTTACTCCCCCTCCATAATCTGTGCTTACATATGCATTTTATGTCTTAATATTACTTCAAATAAATGCTATGTGAATACCATAATTATCATGGCACATTATGATGAGGCACCATTTTCTGTGCACAGGTAAAGCATAACTTTTTACGGTTCTTGCAAATACCTTTTCAATAGTATCTTCCAACACATCTTTTTTTATCATGGCGTAACTTTGATCCGATAAATGACGTTTAAAAATGCTTCAGAGAGCATTTTCACTGAGGATAGCTTGGAATTCCTCGCAGTTTATTTAAACGATGCTGGCATATATGTATATCCGTAAATCTTTAGCGAATTATCTGATACTGGTGGTATAGCAGTTGGAAGTTCCTTCCTATTGGAGTCAACAGTCCACTTGAAGATCCGATCTTTGGTGCTCTGGGACAAGTTATTCCCAAATAATTCTTATTAAGATAGGAATTAATTGACTAATAGAAAGGAGATCAACTACAAAAGTAAGTTGTCAGCTAACGTCTATCACGTGAATTAAAATTGAGATAGAAAATACGCATGAGTACAAAGAACGTAGTGGGAATAACAAGATTTTTAGATCAGTTTATACGTAGTTTAAACCAAATTGGGCATATATTATATTTCAATCAATTTCTAGGTAGAAGTTTTTACAGTAAAGAATATCATAACTTCTTTTCTTTTCTGACGAGGCCTAAGAGGGCTTGTAGAAGCGCTGAGGCTTCTATAAGCTATCCTAACCAATTTTAGTAGTTAGTAAACATATTTCAATGGAAGAAGCTATGAAGTTTCTATTGTACAATTTATTTTTACTTTTCGTATTTTTCTATAACAAGAGGTCTGCTTCTTTGCTCATATACGGTATATATTCTGTGTGCACGAAAGTCCTTATTCGGCCTTTATTTTCGCAACCGTAAGTCGTAGATATGTACTTCTAATTACAAAAATGTTTTAAAGGAAGTAAAGCTTCATTTTTTAGCATTTTTATATTTAAAGAAATTAATTTTGTAAAAATTACAAAATCTAACTTTTTATATATTCCTTCGACCTCGATATTTAGAGATTTTACACTCAACATGAAAAAAAAAGAAAAAGAAAAGAAAAAAAAAGAAAATCTGAAAGCTTTCAGATTTTACATTACGCCCAAAAGGGCGTTTTTTTAACGTTTTGTGTGTTTCTTTTATTTATTAAATATTATGTTCTTCGCACTTAAACCGTACAATTCAATTCAACAGCAATATCGAGAATAATTTTAAAATGTGCATATCTTTAGAATGTCTGATATACAGTATCCCGCTCTGGAAGTAAAAAATTTTTTTTCCGTACACTGTTGCCATTGCTCGCTTTGAAATATTTGAGTTTGTTAATCAAAGAATCGTCAATAATCTTAGTTTATGTTTTATAGTTTATGTCCTTTATACAAAATGTGAAATCGATCATAAAACAAATTTCAAATTCCAAATTTGAGCTTCCAGATGCCCATATTCGGGTCTACACATACGTTATTCAAAATTTGATGGCTCTAGGTACGGTTGTTTTATCACAATGAGAGAAACATGCATATATTTATGCAGATTGTTTTAAAATATAACACAGGGCTCTAATATTTGGTCGCAACAATTTGAAAAGTTAACCGACATTTATAGTGAACTAACGCAAAATGCCAAAGCGAAATTAATAGCCCTTCTGGGCTAACGCCTTCTGGGCTAAAAAAACGAGAAAAATGACCGAAATTTTTAATTTCAAAATTTGCGATTTTTTATGTCATATTCCATTTGCATTGAAGGAAGGGATGGGTAAAATAAATTACTAAATAAATTAGAATTACTAAATAAATTAGAATTATTCAAGGTTAACCTTTACCTCTTAAATGCCGTTCAATGATATTGTTTTGTGATTTATTAGTGTCTTTAATTTTTGTTATATTTGTTATATCGAAAGAATTTTCACACAAGTATTTTATAATTTTTCAAGTTTAAAAATACGTTATTAATATTTCATAAAGTTTTATTGTTTTATAGTCAAAATCTGGTAAACGTGCAAACATTCATTAAATTACAAATATTTTCTATTTTTAATTAATGCAAATAATAATATGGGTTGGCTGCGTGAGTAGTGAAGCCTGGCAGTGTTCTCTAGAAGAAAAATTCTCTTAGATTTTGTGAATAATAACCTCATTTTGGAAACCTTTATACTGACCAATACTTTTCACAATAATCTGCACAGAAATGCTCATAACGTAATACCTAAAACTCAGAAGCCTTTTTCTGCATTGATATTTTAATTTTAGTTGCGTACCCATGTAAACATTTTGCTCCTGAATTAGTGTACGGACATAACAAAACATAAACCTTTTCGTAATTTAAACATTTTTGTAATTGGAGGTTTATGTTTGAGACCAATGGTTGAGGAAATAAAGGCCGCGTCAGGAGTTTTGTGGACATATAGTGTAATCATGTCTAGCCCATATTTCAATATTATATTTCATCATTCTCTAATATTTCTATATTAGAGAATGATGAACTTTAAAAAAATTCGAAACATGAGTTTTTAGCCCACTGATGTGCAAAACTTAAAAATGCTATATGTTTTTGCATGCAACAGAATGCAATTGTGTTTCAAAACATACAAAACATAATCGAGATGTAAGACAATAGAGATGATGAGCAATACTTACCATAAACAAAATCCAAAGCATTCAGAAGATCTTCATTCAAAAATGGTTTCCGAATACAGAAGACAGAGACGTGTATGTTAGTGGTATCAAACTCAGATTAAATGGAGGCAAAATTCATGATCTGAAAGAAGCTGGTGGGACAGAATTTCTTTTAAAGGAATGCACCTTACAAACAACGCACAATCAATATTTAAACGTTACCGTTACGTACAAGTTTAAACGAAAGGTATTAATACAATATAGATAAAAAAAAAGTACAAATAAACAGTTTTATAAGCCGTAGCTTAGTTTATGTCCATCTTTAAAATAATGTGAACTGCGCAGCTGTATATCTAGCTAACAAACTAACTGCGGGAAAGTATACGAAAAAAAACCGAATACTTAAGCGCCACCAAATATCTGCATAGCTTTGAATATAAACATAAAATGACAATGGCTCGAACAGTTCATTCCTCCTCTTTTTCCTTCAACAACAGTTCTGAACAAAATTTCATGACATATCTGTAATGTGTCTATAAATACCGTATTAACAATGAATGCATAATTGAAATCTACTCGCGGGCAGAGCAAAATTGCTTCGGATGCCGTAGACGACTCTCAGGCACTCAATTTCAAACCACTGATGTACGTGACTTATTTAGTAGAGATAAATGTAGTCCCTAGTAGAAGATATGATCGTCTCTGACTGTTCTGCGGCATTACCAGATCATTGCGAGTTTCTTAAATATTATGGCCCATTCATAGTGTAGCGACGGTTGCCTCCAAAGTCGTTGATGGCGGTTCTTAAGGAGTTTACTGTAGCCTTCGGAGAATGTTTAATTCCAAACAAGCTATGTGGTAAATATCTTTATTCTTCAGTAACTCAATTACAGCCGCTGAAAATGTGAAGCTACGGATGGTCGCTTAGTATTATACCTTCCAAACGAGAATTTCACCATATTTAAGTCGATGGATTTCGACGATGTTGGAAGGATGATTGCTTGTTATATTAACTGAATTATCGATTAACCTTTGTACAACAATAAATTGCATGTTTCTTGTGCTTTTGCCTGTTGCTTTCCCTTTACCGTTCCTTGCCTGCTGCAGAACAATATACTGGTCATCAAGCTGCTGCGTCGCTCATGGGCTACCACTTTCTGTATTCTGCGCTGCCACAAGACCATTAGGCCTATTATTATGCTTAATCTGTTGTTGCTTGTACTTCAGGGGAAAAATCTACTATATATGTACGGGGAAGCCGAAACGGCTGGATAGGAGACATAATTTAAATAAATGTTGCTAAGATATATGATCATATAAGGTCTTTGAAGGAAATACATTGCAATACTGTGTTGCTACAAGTGAAGAGCATATCATAAGCTTAAAGGATGTACTTCGTAAATTATAAGATTATTTACATTAATTTCATAAAAACACATTTGGTGCCAAATATCATAGGAACATTTGACAGGAAATATTTACATACTGTTTACAAGATTACGATTTATATAGAGTGAAAACATTATGCGTATTACAGATTAAATGTTATATGAAACTGAGCAATGTACTTTTTAGGAGACAGTTCTAAGTTAGGTGTAATGGGCTGTGGGAAGGTCCTAAATATTATCAACATTAGCGTTAACATATGCAATTACACTGAGAGCTTTCTATAGGCGTTTTTTCATTTTCCACTAGTCTAGCTCTCTAGTTCTGAAAATTGTTTTCAGAGGGTTCTCAGAGATGCATGTCCTGTTAGGGTGCATTCATGTAAGCAGTGTCTCAAACTGCGTACTTTACCTCAGGAGTACTAGTTCCAGAACCTAAGGCAAAGCCTATGCAGATAACCCAATACATGGTAGTGTTCATTGTACAGCTGGGTCAACTTGGAGGTTTCTGATTTTAAAGCTACCTAGAAAAGTGGGAAATTGTCATGGGTGAAGCGACCCCTTCTCTCTTCGTCCAGTTGCCTTTGACAGCTGTTATCTGCATTTATTTTGAATTTTCTTTTCAGTGTTGACTCCGCATTAGGAATATGTCCCGTAATCAGGAACATGTATGTTAAATTCTACCTTTGTCAACATATTTGCCCTTTCATTTTCCTCGTGCCGTATGTGGTTCAACTGCCCAACCACTGCAGGATGATGAAACCATCGACATTGGGAAGAAGTTCCCTGACGGTGTATTTCAGTTCATTATCTGTGGCGCTACCACTAATAGCTTCGATACTAGACATGTTGTCTGTGCGCATAACTGTTAAGCTATTACCGGAAGCCCGCTTTACTGCTTTGAAAATTGCAGATAATTCTACTTGAAATATAAAATTAAATTTTTCTTACTCTGGTTGACGATTCAAAAGTATGGTTATTCCCAAACTTCGTGAGAAACGTAATGGCGGCTGTGCTGTGTTCATTCTTTAAGCCATTAACATGTATACCAAGTTCTGCATAAAGGCCTCGTGGTTATATCTTGCAGCACAGGATTTTGCCTATAGTACTGTGTTTTCAGATATTCTATATGCGAAGTCCAACCGAATTTATCAACTAAAATAATGCCAAGACATTTTAATGTTTTCTTACGTTGATTGAGGGCTCATTAATTTTTAAGACCTTGATTAGGGTTTGCTTGGTGTTTGAGCGTAAGCTTAGGTTAGGAGCACCAGTTCGCCAGAGAGTCTAGCGTTTAATTTCTGTCGTCAGGATGTCGTCTGCATATGCTTCTGCGTGTAAATTCTGACTAAAGCTGTGCGGTACATTTAAGTGCTTCATCCACTGCGCCATTCTACAAGATCGAACTCAAGCACGAGCCTTGTCGGCAGCCAATGCTTATATCTCTTCTGAAGATGCTTCCATCTGCGGTGGCTTGTAATTTTCTGTGTGACAGAGAGCAGCTAATTATACTAATGACGTCATTACTAACTCATATACGGTATAATTAAAGAGTGTATCTGGATAAAAGCCTCTTTGAGGTGAAGCGAAATCATAGCCGTGTACTTGTCTCTTGCAAGATTGTTGTCTCTGATTGTATTAAGGTTGTACAGCGAGTTATCTATTGAAAGTCCTTTGTTAAAGCAACAGTGAAGGTGATTTTATCTAGCGACTCTGTACAGATCATGCTGCAGTCTTCCTAGGATACGTCTCTCAAGAAGATATCGGTCTGTAGGAGCAGCGCAGTGTCGCTGAGCCGCCTTTTTTGAGGAATAGGACTAATTCAGCGTCCTTTAAAAGAGTTAGAAAATATCGCATTTCCTGTCAGTCCTATCACTAAAATAATTTTAGCATGTGTTTCAGTCATTCGAAATGACGTCCAAGCTCGTTATTAGATATCATATATGGTCCCGAATTTCTTCGCCACACACCGAACTTTCTTCTAGCTCCTCGAAGTTTTGACTTTGGGGCAAAGTAGCCCAAGTGTTTTCAAATGAAATATCTATTGGACGTAAAACACTGAGATAGAAGCGCTGTACGTGTTAAAACGATATGGTGTATGCAGTAACTTCCTTTGGAATACCGCTTTCTTGCTTTATATATAGAGAGAGTGAGAGAGAGAGATACTTTCTGCTTTATATCCTACCCACTCGACCTCAAAACACCAGGCTACTTACAAATGTATTCCTTTTTTTATCGGACCAAGGGATATCTGATTGCATCAGCGATCAATTTTCCCACTTCTTACAGCTGTTATGTAAATTTCTTCACTTCATTCTTCATTTCTGAATATCATTTGAAATGCGGTCATCTGAAACTTCGAATGTTTATGTTGTTAATCCACGTTTTAACAATTATAAAGTTTATGTAAACGAAGGTATCATGCAGCACTTTTATTTAGTCTTACTATGGAAAATAAAATTTTAAAAATTACGTCAATCTTCGACTAGCACAATACTTTAGCATATTCGATAATATGACCGTTGAGTCGAACGCTCTTAGATCTGAAAACATATGAAAACAGAAATTAGAAACTAATTTAGCTTATATATCGTATCAGTTAATGGATACACAATAATAAATGTATCGAATGTTTTGACAATACAGTATAGAGAGACGGCGAATTTGGTGCACCAAATGACAGAGCTGGATACAGGAGTGTCACAATGTCGCCTTTTCAGACGAATCATGGTTCTGCGTTCAGAAAGTATTCTGATGGCTGTATACGTGTCTGCAGGTTCCAAGGAGACCCCATGCCTGTCTTCGTTCTTGCATTCGACATAGGAGCCCTGCACCTGGTTTGATGGTTTGAGCATCCATTGGGTACACGACACACATAAATGTAGTTCAGATCGATGGTAATTTGAACGCAGATCAGTACATTTCTCACATCGTACGTCCAGTGGTTGTGCCCTATCTTCGAGGCCTGCCAAACACCATCTTCCAATAAGGTAATGTAAGGCCACATGTTGCACGTCGTGTTCTGACCTTCCTCGATACACAGCTTATTCGATTGTAGCCCTGGCCTGCATGGTTCCCAGATCTGTCACCCATGGAAAACATCTGGTCATGGGCTGCTGAGAGACTGGCCTCTCCAGCTATTACGGTTGATGGCGTATGGCATAGACTTGAAGCAGCATGGAATGAGTGGCCCGTTTCGGTCATCCAAACCCAGTTCGACTCCATGCCTAACCAAGTAAGGGCTGTTTTAGCTGCCAGGGGTGACAGCTGTTTCTGTTAATTTCGACACCCTGTAAACTCCCAAACTGCTTACATATGTAATTTTTTGTCTTCATGCCATATTATTTATGTACAAAAGATATCTTTTCTGTATTTGATTTCCTTCATGGTGTTGCAATTTCGATGTCTAGCAGTGTGCGATGGGGTTGTTAAAGACCATCACTATCAAGAATAAGTGTGAGTATCACATTCTGAATCTTAAGATCTTGCATGTAACGTCACTTAACAATGAATTATGCAGAAAATGCTGCATTGAACGTATTTACGGAACTACAGGAATCATTTTCGTGATACTATTGGAATTTTCTATGCAGTACAAAAGTTTCTATAGAATTCCTCTGTGTTGCTACACAGTTATATTTGCCAAGTAAGTTTGTCCAAAGTTCCATTAATCTTTCACATATTAATTAAGATTTAAACTTAAGCATTATAATTAAAATTTATGTTTCTAAATTTGCATTTATTTTGTCTCACATAATTATTGGAAATCATGATTTAACCCTTTCTTTGATTCTGAAGTTGACTCTTGAAATATGTGGTTGATAAGTTAAATTTTTATATGAAATATACTTAAAATATTCTTTTAGAATTAGGAAGAATTCAAAGAAATTATAAGGTAAATTGTACAGTCTACGTGAAAAGTTTTAAAATGTACAAGAAACGTTTTAAAAATTAGAGAAATTTGTCATTAAAACGTTAACATGACTTCTGCAAATGGGTCATAATAATAAATGGAGTAGAATGTATGTAACTTTAACAGTGCATACAATTATAGATTCTGATCCATTTATTTTTTATTAAGACAAAATAAAGAAACAACTACATTAAATCTAAAATTAAGATAATCACAATACGAAAAAACGAAAAGACGTTTTCTTTCTTTGTGCCATTGCAGTGGACGAAATATGAGCAAACGTAAAGACAAATAAAATGAACTTTTTATAGTACCTAATATAGTACTGAAGGAATTACGCAGCCATCTTCTGCTTTGAGTGAGATCAAATATTGAGACTATGTGCTTAAAACATATCCTTTGGCGCTGTTCATTTCCATCTGAATAATGAATAACTCCAGTAAACGGAAACACAGCAGCAAAGAGTGATGTTCCGCTGTTGCAAACCTTTAACACAATCCTCAGCAGTACAAAATATGTATGCGAAATGCGTTTAGTTACGCTAGCATTGTTCCCAAGAAGCAGAGAAACGTCAACAGAGTTACAAAAAAAAATCTGAAAGTTTTCAGATTTTATGTTACTCCCAAAGGGGCATTTCTTTCATCTACACATACATACACGTTTGATAGCATTTGGGTTAATGCCCATTTGGGCTAAAATATTTAAACACAGCATATCTTTAGAATTTTCGATAAACAGTATCTTGCGCTGGAGATAAAAATGTTTTATTTCTTACAGTGTTTCCATTGCTCGCTTTGAAATTGTTGAGGTTTTTAACCAAAAATTCGTTAAAGTTTTACAAAATATGAAAAAAGCAACAAAACAAATTCCAAATTCCAAATTTGGGCTTCCAGATGTCTATATTCGCAGTAGGATTATGCGATTCAAAATTGAATGGCTTTAAGTACCGTCACTTTATCATAAATCGAGGAACATATATACATTTACGTAGATTCTTCATTATTTAATTTCTTTAAATATAATACAGAGCTATAATATTTGGTGGCAACAATTTGAAACTTTGTACAGCAAAATGAACAGTTGTACAGTTGAAACGTTGTTCGACGCAAAATGCTGTTTCGAGACTAATAGTCCTCCTGGGCTAAATCCCCTTTGGGTTAAAACAAAGAAGATAAATTCCGTGATATTTACTGTGGATATTTCACCATTTTATTCATCAAACCTTTTTTATTTTGATATCTAAAATTTAATGATTCCCATAATATCTAAAGCAATTTATCACCATTTAAGACAAAAAACGTACAGATAGACAATTCAAATTTCAAACAGACGATCTATATTTATAATAGGATAAATCCAGCTCAACTCGATATACGTTTTCTTTCTATATCTTTTTCTAGCTTGCTTGTTGGTAAAATTTAAGAGTATTTAATCATAAACAGTTCATGTTAATCTACTGGATAGCAGTAAGTATTCAAGTCAAAAAAGGCTATTAATTGTCGAGTTTGTAAGGAGTTAAAGATTAACTACACATTTGGATTTGTGCTCTACGTTAAAACCCTTAATTTTTGCGTACTTCAGTCTTCAAGGATCAGCTGTACTTTAAAGTAAATCAAGTTTTCGTACTGTTCTACAGAAATGAGTAAAATAAAGACTAATAAAGAAATGTTTTCATTTTGATGTAAAAGATGTAAAAAGAACTTCATGATGTGAAATTTTTGCCTTCAAACGAATAAAGCCAATAATTTAGAGCAATTAGAAGTAAATTAGACGCGATTAAAAAGAAATATACTTTTAAGGGATTTCCCAGCAATAGTTGTTCAGTAGCAAGAGCCACAAAGAAATTATTTACAGGAATCTGTACAAGATTTCTAGCTTTAAGACTGTAAATCATACTTCTTCCCACATACGCATATATAAAAATGTAGATGACGATATTTTTTAACATATTATTATTGATTTTGCATTTAGTTATCTATTTTTGGTAGAATTGTAATTAAAATTGTTTTATTTAACAGTGTAATGCAGCGCGTGACGAGTTTTAAGAGAAAGCCGAGTCTTCTACGAGAACAGAAGCCCACCGAAATCTCGCCTTTACGGAAAGCCCGAAAGAAACAAGGGGCCAGGTAGCATGCGTTCATATATTGTACGAGAAAAATACGTGCAATTTACGAATGGCCCTTCATACAGAAAACGTTTAAATTGAACGTAAAAATATCATGATAAAGTGTCCGGAAAAAAATAGTAGATATTTAAATATATTTTTACGTTATAATATACGTAAGTTTTACGTATAATTTAGGTATATTTATGCGAAAAAACTGCGGTTCATTCCTAACTTTTACGTACAATATACGTAAATTTCATGGGTTTACGCATATTTTTACTAAAAATTTATGTATATTTATCGCATATACGCAGTTTTGTTTTGCTTCACATATGCGTATATATTTAGTAAAAATTTACGCAAGTCTTCCCGACGTTTTACGGTATAAAAACGTATATATTTGATAGAAATTTACCTACATCTTCCCTATTTTTTCTTTGCATATGCGAATGATTTTGATAAAAATTTAGAACGATCATCTCTCGTCTTTACTGTGTGTATAAGCACATTATTGGTAAAACATTTACATAAATCTTCAATTACGTTTTTACTGCATTTAAGCGTGCATTTTTCGTAAAATGTACATATTTTAATCTTATAATTTTTATATAAATCTATGCAAAAATTTCTGCACGTCATGATTAAAAGTGACACTATCATTTTTATATCAAATTTTTACATCTCCGCCTTTTAGGTATGCATAGCAAAATGGAATATATATGTAACTGGAAAATTTAAATGCAAAAAAATTAATGTCTATTTAAAAATTACGATACTTAAAGGCTGGAAATCACCTTTAATATTTCATATTTCATTTCAAAAGGAATACAAAATATGCAATAAATTTCGTAAACTTGAATTCTATGCTGTAAATTAATTAATGCTACCGTTCATTTACCTGGCTTAAGAAAATATCCTTTAGAAAAACAGATAACTTATTTAAAGTGTTATTTAGCAAAACTTACTTTAGCAATAACTGCAGCATACAGTTATTTACTAAACTGCAATGCAGATAATTACCTAAATAACATCATACACTTAAATTATTTTAATGAGTATGCTAAATCTTAAATTTTATTAATATAGACCAGGAAGGATATTGTAAAAAAACTTACCTTTCCCAATAGTTAACGAAGTTCCCCCCCCCCCTCAAATATTACATTCGTAGCTTCAGATAACGCACAGATACGTATATATATTTTCATTTGTTAAAATTATATCTATTAAGAACATGTGAAAGAAAATATTATTAATTAACATCTGCAAGTTAATCGAGTAACTTCCGTTTTAAGAATTTTCGGCATATAGCTACAAACATAATTTTGATATGTAAAAATTGTACATTTATCAGGGAATCTTGCAATGCATTATAATCTGTTTACATTCTCAGTTTTAAATCTTAGAATTATATTAGATCAGTGCTAAAAGTTCACCTCTAATGAAGAAACGCCTTATCGAGGCATTTTTAAAAAGTTCCTTTTTACAATGTAACTAATCTGTTCATAAAAGTTAATAGTTTCATAAAATTATGCAAATTCAAAATTATCTAAATACGTTCTTTATTTTATTTTATATACAACATGGAATTTTAAAAAGTTAATTAGTTTGGGAATAATCTGAAGTTTTTAAATATTTCTGTTATGCGACTTTTCTTCTAACATAATTATAAATGTACATGTTGATGTGGACATACCAATTTTTTTACATCTCATAGCTTTATGGTATTAAATTATTTAAAAGGACGCGATTGGATAAAAGGAAGCAGTTAGAAGTTGGCTCAATTTTTATTAATTTGTTGTCAAATGCTGTGCATTTTGGATTACGCTCATATGATTACAATGAGTTATTTAAATTATAAAATTAATATGAACATATCCCATATTAATTTACCAGTATCAAATTTCAAGTTGTTAAGTATTATGAACTGTAATACTTTCAAAAGAAGTACACATGAAATTAATTTACGAATTAGGTTTATTTTATAGGCATTCGAAAACTGCAATTACTGTTAAATAATAAAAAACTAACAATAAATTTTATAGTGTAATTTTCTTCAATAAACAAACTACAACATAGATATTCATTCAGCTGAATTCTTCTCCGAACTTTGCTTTCTATACTTAGCTGATTTCAACCAATCTTTTATGTTCTGCGAGATTTTTATATAGGAGAATTCTTTCTCGTTTGACGTTTTGAGAACAGCTCCTAAAGAGTAAAGAGGGAAAATTGTAATAATTTCACACTTCAGATATTTTCAGTTTTTGAATATAGTGTAAGTAAAATGCATATAAAATGCACTGAGTATTTCATATTTAAATATGTCCTTTTCAGTAGTTAAAAATTTAAGAATTTATGAAGACAATTAGTTAATCTCTAGCTCTCACTAAACAATATGCTAAATTAGTTTTTATCTTTTAGTTCATTAATTATTTTAAAAGTTTTAAATCAAAGCTCATTAAAAAAATTTAATTTGATTTTTTATCTTTTATTCTCCCTCCGCAATGAGACTTTAGTCCAACTACTTAAAGACAAATCTGGTAAGTAATACATCTAGAATACTGACAAATTACTTTGCATCTAAAAACTTTAGATTCGAAAAAGGTCTAGAAATTTCAGATATGGGATTATGGCAAAGGTCTATTGGAGCGCTGCAGTCTTTGATAAAGGGAATGCTCAGAAGAATGCAGGCATTATCGAAAGCTAAAGAACCTCATATTAAGGACTGAAATTCTTAATATTGCTTAAAATGTGATTCATTTGGAAATACCATTAACTGTAATTAGTGCACAAAAAATCCTTCTTCATCATGACAATACATACTTCAGCAATAAATATTTGAGAAGTCAGTAATATTTTGCACGAAACTGAATTAGAATTAAAAATATGCGGACAAACTGGAGCAAGCATTCGGACTAACGCCACAACCTTACTATAACAAAATCCAAATAATTCTTTCAATCACTTTTTTGTACGCTAAATACGTTTATTCTTCAGAAGAAATTTTTTTACTTATCCTTATTTTATGTTCTAAGAGATCATAAAGTAATGCAGCGCGTGACGAGTTTTAAGCGAAAGCTACACCGAAAATGTAAAATACAGGAGCACGCACATTTAATAAATAAATATATCTTAATTTATATTTAAATTGAAATAATGCAATTGCACGCTTTTGTTTTCCAGAAATCTCAAGTAAATTACGAGAAGCTTCTCCAGAGTGATTAAAAAGCTTGTAAAAGCCGGAGAAAAACATCTCAGTTCAGTTGTTTAGTAAGTTATTGTTGTTTACTTAGACACTGTAATTTTGAGATCGGATTAACTTTCTCTGCGCTTTGACTTGTGTTCTATTTAACGTTTTAGTAGTTTAAAATATGATTACTGTGTGATACTGCGATAGTGTACGAATATGTGTGAGGAAACGTTTCAGCATTTTGCTTTATTTCTTGTGATAAGAATAAATTTTATTAAGTTTTCACCAGACTTGTGCATTCAATCTATTACGAACCCGTACGCACGCAACAATATGATCTTTATTTAATATAATCGTATTTACTGCAAGAGATCAACAGTTCGGAGCTTAATGCTTTATTAAAGCAAACACCTTTTTTACATGTGACCTCTAAAAAATATTAAAATAATGACTTATGTGCAGTTAGGATTTAGAATATTTTCTAACCCGCAAAGAGGCTATGCTTGCTATTTCAATTATCGAACGAAACTGGGATAAATCAGTAATCAATTGTTTCTAAAAATACGCTTTTAAGTTTTTTACTTCACTCATCTTATATTAATCATAAAGGCTCCACAGAAATGAAGTTCGTGAATACTGTGCAATAATTATTCGTCTCTGTAACGACTCTTATTTATGCAGATTAATTTAGTGATTAACTTAGTAGCTTAACTTAGTGAATTAAAATTTGCAACGGAATTTTCGTGTTTGACATCAAAATATATAAGAATAGTTTGAAATTGTTTTTCCAAGATCATGTATGAAATTTTTATTTCATTAAATAAAACTCCAATTTTTATTTCACAGAAAACAATTAATTAATTTATGAGAAATTATAGTATTTCTCCAAGAGTGCTCTCGTTGTACAAATGATAATCATGTTTAATTACCAACTGGAAAACGCGTAGTTCGAGTCCCTGGAGGACATAGTTGATTTTTTATGTTTCTATGGCTTGTACAACTTTAGAGAAGAAAAAAATGGATAATGGATTTATGTATTCAGCAACATTAATCAACCGCAATCTTGATCAATAAAAATTTTTTAACATCGTAATATGAATTTTGCATGCGAGCTTTCAGTGTCTTAACATGAAAATGTATAAATATATGTGATTTTGAAGCCTTCTCTTTCTGTTTGTATGCCGAAGAATGTAGTTTCATTTGACAGCAGACGTAAAGCAAAGTTTAAAACCATTAACACTATTTCTTAAAATTCACAATTCCCTACTAGAAGCTCAACACAAATATTATAACTGAAGCCTAACCCTCAACTTTAATGCTCAACACATGAATAAACTACTTTCTTCCTCAAAACTTTATTAAACGATTAGTGAATGCATTTTCACTCCTCTCACAAACGCTATGACAAACGCTTCCGGAAGCTTAACCTCTCAACTGCAAAATTTAACCTAACTCGACTCAGTCTCTTAGCTGCTACATTTAAACCAATTCTACTAAAACATGGATAATTCTCAGGACAAAGATATACATTAGTAGTCCTTACTTTCTGCCTCCAGTCCTCAAAGTAATATTAATTTTGTACATTCTTCCACCCTCATATTCTAACATCTTTTCTATATATTTATTGCGTAAAACTGCAAAAAAAAGGGAACGATTGATTTGAATAAGAATATTAAATCAACTAATGATAATTTTGAAAGATTATTTCGAATTTAGAGTTTCATTATCTACTATATCGATATCCTTCCTCTTTTTCTATAGTAATCATTGACTGACCATTTAAAGAAGCTGAGAAAGTAGAGATTTACGAGTGATAATTAAGCCTTCGTTTAAATAATAAATCAATATCATTCCCTATGAATAATTGGAAAACTGACATATAAGCTTTAGTAAGTTTCCCTTAGATCTTGAAATTTCATTCCTGTGCGTTTTTATAGCGGTTTAGGAAGAATACTTTTAGATTCATAAGAAAAGAAACTGAATTCAGACGACACTGGAAATTATCCTAAAGAGAACTGTAAGTAAGAATTTAAGCCGAAACTGGACCTGCCAACGCGTGAGCAATAAAATCGCTAACACTGGTGGTTCGGCCCGCTAACACTGGTAGCTCAAATTCTGGCGAACGTGCTGGCTGCATAGCCCTATTCGTGCTTTTCCCCATATGTAACGTGTACAACAAGTTTCCCTTAGAAATTCCTCCACGAAGGCACCCCTTCCCTTGGGCAAATAGCTCTCGTGTGCTTTGCCGTAATTAAATAAACCAAACCGAAATCGAAACTAGCTAGTTGTATAATATGGTGATCTTTGCAATAATAACAAAATAGAAAAAATTTTGCTGCAATCAATAAGTAATTAAAGAATTCATTTATCATCGACGTGGCTGGATACAAAATCTATTGATTAAAAAAATGTGTTTCAAGTCTATTCATATACATCATTTGTTCATAAATTATAATATACACTGCTCGACATTGAAAATGCAACACCAAGAAGGAGTGGTCAGAAATTTATGCAAATTTTAGAGTAGACGCACGTCACTGAGTTATGCGAATGATGTGAAATGCGCAGCTCTCCGACGCACGTGAAGTAAGATATAAGGGAAGGAACGTGCAGAATGAACAATATTCGTGTCGTTATTTCTGCCAGATGAATTATCGAAGAAAGTTGGTTTTTGTCCCGGAGGATAGGTTTAATAAGAGAGAATGTCAGATCGCTGTCAACAAAGGCACTTCCAGCAGATAGACAATTTTACAAGGCGTATAGTGATCGGGCTGAGAAAGGTGGGTTAGTCCTTATGTCAAATCGCAGCTGATACCCACATGGATGCGAGCACGGTGCATCGGCTATGGTACGCATGATTGGAACAAGGGAATGTGGGAAGAAGGAGGGGTGCAGGTGCAGCCAGAGTGACGTCAGCACGCGCGGATTGACGAATCCGCCGACAAGTTGTGGCGGTCCCGCAAGTCACTTGTACCGCGATTCTGCAGCATGTGCAAGATACCCTAGATGTTCCCGTGTCGACGAGAACCATTTCCCGTCAATTGTTTGAACTTGGCCCACACTCACGGCGTCCGTTAAGAAGACTGCCATTGGCCCCCCCAGCATAGACGCCAACGTTTAGAATGGTACCGGACTGGAGAGATGTGTATGACAGAATGGCGAAATGTCGTGTTCTCAGGTGAGTCACGCTTCTTTTTATACAGTGACAGTCACCGCATACGTAAGTGTCGTCGACTTGGAGACAGATCTAATCCGGCAGTAACTCTGGAACGCCCCACCGCGCGACAGCGTAGCATAATGGTTTGGGGCGCTATTGCCTACGATTCCAGGTCACCTCTAGTTCGTATTCAGAGCACTATGACGGCCCAACGATACTTGGATAATGTACTGCGGCCGGTGGCAATCCTCTACCTTCAGGAGCTTCCTAATGCAATTTTTCAGCAGAATAATGCCAGACCATACAGTGCTCGCATCTGCCAACATGCTCTGCAAGGTATACAGATGCTTCCCTGGCCACCGTACTCTCCTCACCTGTCACCAATCGAACATGTGTGGGATATGATGACACGGTTTGCAGACTCTGCCCCTGCCTTGTTCAGAAGACGAACTGTGGCAAATGGTTTAAAAGGAATGGAGAGCCATCCCTCAGGACACCATCCGCACTCTTACTGACTCTATGCCTAGACGTATTTCTTCGTGCATCGCTGTTCGCGGTGGTCCTACATCCTACTGAGAAAATAGTAACTTATGGTGCCGCGATCTGGGCCTCACCTATGCAAGGCCGCAAGGTGAGGCACCTAAACAGCATTCAAAGGCCATACTTACTGAACATAACAAAGGCCTTCCGCACCTCGCCCACATCAGCGCTGAATGTCCTGGCAGGCCTGCCACCTCTTCCTCTAAGCGTTGAAAAGGAGGCAATCTATCAGTTAGTCACCCAACTAAAGACAACAGCTGTATATTATGATAATATCCACTCCCCTGATGCCTATGAACAAAAATTAATTCGATTGAATGACCACCCGGCAAAGCAAGGAGAGGGTGTAAGCGTATATCTCAAACACAACCCAGTAAATACGGAAGCTAAACTAATTTACTATACCGATGGTTCAAAAATTGACACTGAAGCGGGCTGTGCATATGTCTCTATGAGAGAACAGGAAGCAGTAAAGCGGTGGAAAGGACATTTGGAAACACATAACAGTGTGTTTCAATGCGAGGTACTTGCAATAGAGAAAGCCTTAGCAGACATCACCACAAATCAATACAGCGGAAGCATGATTTTTACGGATTGCCTGTCTGCCCTTTATGCAGTACTAAATCCGGCACACAGCTCTCCGCAAATAGCAAAAGTCCAGACAATACTGCGAGAGAACCAACATCTACAAATAAAGCTGGCGTGGGTGAAAGCACATGCCGGCAACGCCGGGAATGAGCTGGCCGACCAGCTAGCAAAGGAAGCTGCCCTTAATACCGAAGCAGATCAACATCCACTTCCACGTCCTATATCATGGCTGAAGAGGAGCCTAAAACAGAAGATGCACTCACAATGGCAAGATGAATGGGACGTCGGGGACACCGGACGTCGTGCGCATTACCACTTTCCCAAAGTGGACCCCGACTGTCTCATCCCCCATGCGCATTTAACAAGGTATATTACAGGTCACGGACCATTTCCAAAGTATTTTGAGAGGCATGGGATAACTAACTCTGATATCTGTATCTGTGGTCAGGTGGGCACCCCTGAACACTACGTAACAGAGTGTCCACTGACAGAAGGCATGCATATTCCCATTCCCAGTACTAACACACAAGCCTTTTGCAAGTTCTTAGTAAAAGACAGACATACAATTCGCAAAATAATAAAAATCATGGACAGGCTTACGAGCCTCGGCACCGACTTATGTCAGCCTTAGTATGATAATGTGAAAACGCATTCAAAAGCAAAATAGATGCAACAAAGGCATATCAATGTATATGAATGTAAATAGTATAATGTCGCAAATGTGTAACTTTACATGTATTCATGTGTACACACCACTTGTCAAGAAACGTTAAAGCACAAGTATTTAAAAGAGAATGTATATCAACAAATCATATGTGAAATTGCCCTTGCCCGGCCATGTAAAGTATTTATGTATAATAAATACTGGGCCCGGGCACGTTGGATTAGGGTCTCCCCCCAGGTGGCAAGAAGGAAATTTCTGGTTCGCCGGACTGCAAGTCGGATGGTCTGGAAGTTGCGTCTGAGCGCCTCGTGCGAGCCACCCATGAGGCCTCAATGGTCTGCTCTAGATAATGGGGGACGTGGCGCTACACCGATTAATCCTAATGGTAGAGGGATGGTGCCCACGTCTTCCCGTCACTTATCACTTATCCTACTGAGCGGACACCGTTCTCTCTCTGTATTTTGACAATCATTTTGAAATAAAAATCACTTTCTGCTGCTTGCTGTCTCTGTCGTTTTTCCAAATTTCATCACTTTCTGACCACTCCTTCTTGGTGTTGCATTTTTAATGTCGAGCAGTGTATGTAATTTAGCAAAGACCTAATAAATAATTAACTTAAATTAAATAATAATAATGATAAAGTAAAACTTCTAAAAATTTAAAATCAGATATAAAAGTACCGAATACATGAAAAACGGTGTCGGTAGTGTGCCTTCGTTTTATTTAGACACCATATATAATCGTCAAAGCTATTTTTAAACACTTAAGAGTAAATAAATTTCCCAATAAAAGTACCATTTTGAAAAGCTTGACAAATAACCGCAATTATGAGAAGATAAAATACCTTGTGTATAGAAAGGAAAAGTTTTATGATATTTCAAGCTGAAATATGAAGAAATATTAGGTATTCATCGATCTTTCAGTGCTTTAGTTAATGAGATTTCGTTGTATAAGCGAAATTAGAATATTTTATAAATGACAAACAATGCAGAGTGAAATGCAATAAAACATACAGCTTGAAATTCTTATTGTTTTTCGAATAACACTTCTGAAAAATCGCTTGAATCAAGGAAACAAACATAGATTTTCATTGAGAAAATATCGAATGTTTTTTCACCCGCCTTTAGTTACATTTAATGGTGGTAATAATCATTATGAATAACGACCCTAAATTTTCACTGCTTTTTCGAGTTCTGACGATATGTATGGATCAGGATATAGCTATAAAAGTAAATGTACATAAACACTGATCGAAAAGCAAATGTACAATTTCATTTAGTTCACACTTTTGATAAAACTTGAAAACTACTAATATTTTTTTCGGTTGCAAAAAATACGTACATTTCAAATGGCATATGCATATTATTAATGTTTTATGTGCACCATTGTGCAATTTTATTTCATTGAATTTTCTCGGTCATACGTTAAACTGATTTATTACACAAATTTTAGAATTCGAGGGTTTTGGCAGAAACGCCTTCAATAATATAAATTCGGAATCTCCCACTTAGCATCGTGCACACTGCTCTTATCTGACAAACTGTTCAATTTCACAGCCTTCTCCATGATACGGAAGATATTCATCAACAGATATACGTCTCGAAATCCATATGAAATAGTAAATTTATTGCTCATTCTTTTAGTAAACTTCCACTGATATACTGCGGTTATGTACGTTTTGATAGGTAAATCAGTTTAAAGGTTCGCGTTTTAAGAAAACTAACAGATGAAAAATAATGCATGATTGAAACATACATTTAAAATTAGGAAACGTTTCACATTTCGTCTATTTTCTCCAGAACTGAATGGCATATTTTAAGGAAATATGGTATGACCATAGTTTCACATAATACAAAAATATATACCGCACATTACTCCTGGTGTACACGCAAGATCATACAAAAGGCTAATCGTGGCAAAGAGGTTTAAAATAACTATTGCAAGATCACATAAAAAAGAAGCTAATGTTGAGTATATTCTCTTCTAACAATCATACAACTCATCTTAATGGAAATAAGGTAGTTTATAAGTCACTGCGATAATCGGTCCTACTTCTGCAGCAACGTTGTTTTCAGGTCCTGTATGGTTCTGGAAGAGAAAGGAGAGTTACAGTTGTCTTTTCAAGAGCTTCCCAGACATGTTGTATAGGATTTAGGTCTGGAAATCTGGCTGGCCAATCCAACTGGTAAATTTCCTGGCTTTCCATAAAATCATCCACTAGATTAGAGACGAACATCTTTTAATGAAGTCGATGTTTACACAAACTGCGTTCCATTTATAAGAATGAATATGTAAAGATTTTCAAACTAAGATTGTTCTCTTCCATATATTTCCTGATTTCACTTAAAATACATAAAAATATTTATAAATAATTTTCAGTATTATACTTCGAATTTATTACTTTTGATGTAAACAAATACATATAAAATATAATGGACTAAAGTTTATCTTGAACGGTACTTCGACACTGCAAGAAAGGCACATGTGATGTTCGGAAACGTAGAAAAAAAATTTATCAGTAATATTTTGTGGGATGCTATGGAATATCGGTATTTCAATTGCAATAGTTTTAGTATCGGAAGTATTATATTGTACACTCACATTAAATTTAATTTGAGTTTAACCGTTTACATAGAACCGTATGTAAATACCGCACATATCAATAGCCCACATAATTGTACATATCAGATCTTATTCAATTAGCGTTCAATCAGATATCAGCGTTAATCAATTATCCAATCAGTTGTCTGGTATAAGAATTAAAATTGATGTCAGAGTGAAATATCCAAGTCGTCAATGGTTTCCAAAGATAAAACAGAAATCGGCCTACAAGTTTCGCATGAGATTCTTTACATTCAAGAAGACGTTGAATAAATTTTGTTGTCACATTATTGTAATCAGCTTTGGAGATAAAATATTAATTTATAAAGAATTGAAGATCTTATTCAAGGCCAAAATACCATGCTAAATTTGAGCTTAAAAACATTTTTGTTCTCCATAATCTTTTTGATTTGCCAATCTTTGTATTTGCCACAAATGTTAACTTGCTAAATCTAAATACGAAAATTTATTTCCAATTTTAATTTTCACTAAATTTAAATTTATTTTCATTTAAACGATCATAACTATCTGTATTTATATGAATCTGGTTTTAAAAATCTACTGAAAGAAATGAAATTCCTAGTAAAGGAAAATTAAGATAGACAGAAAAAAAATAATTGTAGTTTTTCATTTATATGTAGTAAATAGGATCTGTCTTATAAAAATCCAGTTAAGTAATTCCAGTTATGTAGTTCATTTTTAATTATATTTTATTTCTATATGGTAAATATTTCGATGAAATATATCATCATACTACAACAGCTCCCAAATAATGGGGGGAAAATCAAAATTGAGGTGATGAAAATGCAGTTTAGGCAAGATATTGTAATGTAATTCATTATGAGATGAGAGTAATTCATTCATGTAACCCTTAATGTTTTCTGTTTGTTACCTTTTGCTACGTCAAAAGTTGCTGTAAGATTTCTAACGTACTTGATATTAGTTATCAAATGTACTATATGTTAGTTATAAAATCATTATAACAAATTACAATGATTTTGATTCTTACTGTGACTTCTCCTTCCTTATTCTTCACCAGAATGCAAATTTGTTTTTAGTGTACATAAGCCGAATGCTTTTGAGTTTTAGAGAGTTTGTGGCATTCGCATAGCGCTCTTAGAAGTTTGGCATTTCTGTCGAAAAGCAATTATCTCGGCTTTGCATTCTCTTGCAGCCGATACTTCAAACTTACGCACCGGTAAAATTTTGAGCCAGCCTGTAGGCTGGGTTATTCGACTATGTAGTCTTAAGCTACTTTCCTATCCAGGGGTCTGCGTCCTTCTGCGAAACTACTGTGGCTAGGATCTGCACCTAGGCAGTCTTGACCACGGGGGCATAAAATTCGTGAACCTAGTGGTTCCAGAACCCGGGGTTGGATCGTTCATATGGTTTGATTTTGGCGGACTGGCGTAAGACCTTAGAACCGATGGTTCTGTAGCTTGGTGTAGAACGACACTGCGGTGTTGGGACGCCATCAGGTTTGCTAGGTAATGTTCTGAGGTACGGGCAGTCCAGGTAATATTGGCGGGTAGCATTTTGACAATCAGCCCTTCATCTCTTCGCTTCGCGCTCTGAGTGCGTTGAGCCTTGCGACACAAACGACCCCCACCTGAAATGAGGAGTAACTACATGGGCGACCTTGAATGGATGCGGTACAAGTAAACCTCAAATAGTTAGGCTGCTTTATCAATATTTTTAAGGTTATATGACTGTTATTTTTTATTTTACATCGCCGCACGTATTTGGTTCTTCTCCCTAGCATAAGACATGACTTTATTTTAAAAGTTGACGATTAAATAAAAAAAGTTATTATTTAAAACCTCTGCAAGTCTTAACCACTGTTTCAGACATAGCTATTGCAGACATAGCAATTTGTTAACCAGTCTGGTAGGGCTGTAAAACTTAAATTCAGTTTCCAGCTCAACTGCAAACTTACAAATTTTTAAAGAAACCTTCAGGTTGTATTGCATTCCGTTTAAGATAATCAGTAATCGCGGGCCATAAATTGTATAATTTAAATGCCTTTCTTTTTTCTTAAGCCTACTCGTATCAGTAGATTCATGTCTCTTTTTTATAGCTTTGACAAACAGTTTAATGAAATCGAGATCTATACCAAGCAGAGCTGACGAAGTCTTTCTGTAAGCTATGTCTTCCCATCAGCTAAGTATTTTCATGTTAAAATCATTTTTATAATGTGCTTGTTGTCTCTTGCTCGACTACTGCATTTGAATAGAAAACAAAACCGTATGCTTGCAGCTTATTAATAATGCCATAGCCATTATACAGAAACTATTCTGAAGACACAGCCTTTATACAGAAACTATTCCGTGTATTGATATGCTATGTATATCTTGAAACTGTATTCGAAAATTACGTTCTTGTTTCCGGCATGAGCTGTAAGAATAGGAAAAACACTTATTCCCAAGAATTAAAATTACAATAAAATCTTAACTTTACTTTTTCTTTCCTAAAGAGACTAGGCCTTGATGTCGAACAAGAAGTTTCTACTTAATTCGTTCCATCATAAAGTCTTCTTGAAATCCTTTCTGGTGTTTAAAGTTTCCAGACATGAGGAAAATGGGACAGAATCGCTCCATAAAGATTATAACAGTACTCGTCAACATCACGTATGTTCTGCATGAGCACTGGAGGCTGTAGGATTTTATCATCTCAAGGATGTTTTGGATACAGTGACTCACAGTATAATCAACAGAATAGCGCCAGAAACGTTGTCATTATATGAGCAAAGATGAGCCGCGGCAAAATGCTGGAAAGAATGGGCAAGCATATGGGCCAATAAATCGAGTTTAGCTTAACAATATTACGCAGTACTTGCAATATTATCTGAACGAATGACAACATGATTATTAATAATTAAATGCGACATCTAGGATTTAAGTTTTACCAACTTATATTAATTTCAGTTCTGTTGGCAAATGATTAAACTCACACCACAACATTATATTAATTTCAGTCTTGTGTTCTTTGCTTTATAATGATATTCTCTAAGACCAAAGATTTATGCAAACTGAAGGACAATCGACATAGTTTAAGAAGTAATCTTAACCGTGAGCTTATTAAAATTTGTCCATTTTTCCAGCAATTCTACCAACTTACTGAGGAAGCCATTCGGAGAGTGGTGTTTAGAGCTAGTAAATATTAAATGGTAATACGTTAGCTACTTTCAGGGGTCCTTTATTGACCTGACTAAGAACTGTACTCTGACATTCTCGACTCTGGGAAGTATATTGTCTATGAATCCGGTTCATCCTAATCTTCCTCTATCCAGGTAGGAAGGTGATCGTGCAGTCGGTTCCGGTTCATAATCCTGCGAGGTTTGCTGAGAAAGCGCTTTTCTGGAATCGAGCTGAAGTCGCCAAGAATTCGGGCTAGTGTTTAAAGTCGCAGGTTGCAATTCAAGGTCGAATTCATCCTCCCGCCTAATACGGAGGACAACAATAGATCGAATTGCCTGAAGTGAATACAATTCTTAATTAATTATTATTAGTTGGTTCCAATTCAGATTTGCGTAACTCTGTTGCTTTAATCCCATCTTAGCATATAAGAAGTAATTATTATTGTGAGTTCACAAGAAGTTTGAAAGTTCAGTTAATTTTCTGTTTCATTGTAATGCGTATAAGTCATGTTATATTTTAATTTGAATTTCATTTTTTAACTGGCCAGACATTGGACATAATATCTGTGGATAGTAATGAGATGTTGGAGACAGACAGCCTAAGTTAATTTAACAATACAGTAGTCTATAATTCAAAAAATTTCTTTCAGACAAAGCTATGTTTTATTATTATTTTCATTAAACGCACTTTAAAAAATGCAACTTATGTGATACTTCTAAAATCTTTGAAAAACTCATTTGAACTATCGTAAAATGGCCAAATGTTTGTATTAGCCACTTGTGTATACCCTACATCAGATAGCGCAGACAATCCAGAAATGAATACATGGTGTTTTGAGAATTGCTAAACATAGAAATAAATTACGGTAAAGTCTCTCTTATCAGAGGCTTGAATGATCAAGGTTTCACATTATCCAAAAAGAATTATATTTCATGAAAATTACTTTCATAGAAACAGCATTCGGAAGCTGAATAACGGGAACATACCACATACATCACACTTATTAATATTTGATTCCGAAACAAACAGTAAAAACCTATATCCTCATACCATTAAAGAATAAAATATCAACAAAGTCTAAAATAGCAAAATAAAAAATATGATGAGTAAAATTCAAAAGCATAAAATACGAGTCGATTAATGCCGCAGCAAGGGGCTCGAAAAGTTTTCTTCCGTGACTTGACTAATAAATATAATGCATATGTCTGAAAAATCAAGATTCAAATGTTTTTCTTAAAACATTAAAAGAAGTTTTTTAAGTTATTCCGGAGTTTTAATTTCAGGCTAGTGACTTTTTTTAAAATATATATTTTCTAAGATGTCTGCGGTTAGCATAACCGCAAAGTTGATTTTATCTTGTTTCTTTTGAAAGGTCACATCTGTGGCAGACGATGACGTTGCATTTCCGAGGCTTCCAAGTTCAATTACCCCGGAGAAATCAACCTTGCCGTATGGCTAACGGATTCGTTCAATCCGAAATCGAAACTGGATGAAAACTTTTTTGGCCTCTTGACGAACCTACGAAACTTATGTAAATTTATACAAAGCTAGATCAAGTTCTCTCTCTCTCTTTCTCGAAGTCTAAAAAGTTTTTCTTTAACTGCAAGCATGAAAATGATCTATAAAGAACAAAAATGTATTCACTAGTTTTCCTTATTTCATATAACGATTTTTCCTTTTCGATACTTCTGAAACCAATACTTTGCTAAGGAAGATTTCGAAATGAATTCCTTGTAAATTTTTTTTATTGTCTTTTTATATGAACTATTAATCCGAATGTAATCCACTAACTTCTAAACTATTAATTTAGTTCACTAAAAACAAATTAGCATCCAAATGTCGTAAATCACTATGAATTTGAAAGCGAGCAAGAAATCAGTTAATCTCTTAGGGGCATTATAGCCAATTTAAATATGGTAAATTGCTATTGACTGTTTCTGATTAATTTCATATTCTATATATTAACTCTATATAGCGTGCCGGTCAGACGGTATAGTTACAGGAGCCTACTGCGGTGTTGGCTAAGTGCCCGCCAATGGTTAAAAAAAACCTCTACTAGAGTGTTAGCTGGAGTCTCCAGATGCCTGGCTTTAAACACGAAAATTATCTTACTTTGTTTTTTATTGCAAGCTTGGTATACGTTTCATATCAGAACAAATAATGTTCAACCAGTGATGTCAAATACAAAACTCTTTCATTGATTAAAGTTACAAAAATATATTTAAAGCAATATTTCACGTGATTTCAGTATACGGTATACAGCCGAAAATCATATCCTATTAAAAATGTTGCGGATTATTTAACATTTTACGGAGGTTATTAACCACGCTTCTGAGCTTTAATTTTAATCTGTATGCATAAACAAAATTATCTATATGTGTGTCTTTCATACTAATCTTTTATTCCGATCTTAATACAATTCTGCACACTTGAACTTCAAAACAACAGGAAGTTCACAGTCTATATAAGATTTCTCAAAAA
>KK117203.1:0-15707 GCA_000611955.2 Stegodyphus mimosarum
GGTAACTGGCCTTTGAGAACTGCACTACTACATTCCATAATAAAAAAAAAGTATAATAATAATGTAAAAAAATTACACTGAATCATGAAATGAGAGCCTTCAACATTATCTTATATGAAGAGGGTAAAAGGAACAACTGCACAGAAGTAATAATAGGCCTCTGTTTCGGAACCCGTACTCCCTCAACATACTTTATACTTTACAGCAACCCATAAATTTTTAACATGCATTAACCATAATTTCATATTACTTATCTGTACTAATTTCACTTATTTTTGTATCCACTTCATTTTTAGAATAATTATAAAATTCTTATTCAAAATTTTCAACACAAATTTCAAAATATATTAATGTTAACAACCTTCCGGAAAAATAATTAAATCTTCTTCACTAACCTCACTAAAGTGTTAGAGTTCAAATTTTTAATATCATTTTCATAAAACAATACTGTACTTTTAAGAAGCAGCAATATGTATTCAGATTTTCAATATAATAATAATGAAATCTGTATGCTTTTCCAAAATTGATCATATTTTTCTTCAGTCCCTATATAAAATAAATGCTAATAAAATTTTTACTTTTCATCTTTTACTTTGGATTTTATATATATATATATAAACTGGAAAATGGTACCAATAGACATATTTCATAAACTAGAGGTTAATTTCATCTGTGGCAACATTTAAGACACTGATGTTCAACCTTAATGTGAGCCAATTTGAAAATTTGGCCAGCCACAATTATTTATAGCACTTTTAATATTTCAGTTATAAATATATATAATATGTAAATTATAAAAATGTGTGGTATAATATGTTAAGGAGAAGTATAAGTATGTACTCTTTATATTACTATATAATTCACGCTGCCGAAGCAACTTTCAAAAGTGAGCATCCATAGCCTCTAGTTGTTCCTTATTTAGCACCATTCAGTTGGAACTTGTGACTTTAGGAATGTCACAGATGTGAATAAAGTTCTTCCCCCCCCCACCCCAAATGGTTTTCAACAGTAGTTGTATTAAAAAAAACAAGTATAGAACAAAAATTAATGTGGGAAAGAAAATGAGGGTAGATGTATCCAGTTTATCTCAATGATTTGAGAAAATGTTGCAGCGATTTTCAGGCTCATCTATCAGACTGATTATTAATTTAATATTAGTAAAATAGATAAGTAATAGTAAAGTAAAAAAAAGTTAAATAATAAAGCTACATGAGTTTTATTTATTTATTTTTAATCTCTTACGTACAATTAGTCACATGTTTGCTTAGGGTAGGGCTCTGTGGAAAAATTTTAACTGAAAAATAGTGCCATGACTCAGAAAAGTTTGGGAACCACTGCATTACTATATGTAACAGTACATACCATGTTTGTGGCTATGTGGTAAGAAGGTTCCAACACTAGTTTGTGAATGTCATCTTGCTAACTATGCACTTAGAAAATGCTTGTTATGTTATGTTATGTTATGTTAAATAGACTTTGATTCAGCTGAATTTCAAATAACAGATGCTGAATGGTTTCTCTCTTGATTCCAAACTCTTTTATTATGCATTAGAAATCCTGCATACTTTCTGTGTAAAGCAATGGTTGTGGTGAAATATAATTTCTGTCATTCACCTAGACAAGGGTTCTTAATCAGGGATGAATTCTGCCTAGGTGGGGATTTCATAGTTTCAAAGGGGAATGTATTCAGCATTTTATATACCTTTTAAGTATTTAGTTTTAGTTTATGAATATAATAAACTACTTTTATTCAAGTTTTGGTATTTATCAATGTTTTCTATATTTGTTTATTTTATAAAAGTCATTAAAATAATTTAAATAAATGTATGTGCATTTTGCTTTTAGTTTTGAAATGAGGGGGAGGATCGTCTTGCAGTAGTGAAAGGGGTGCATAGGAAAAAAGAAAAAAAAAGCTAAGAAACACTGACCTAGACAGATCTAATATGAATGCATAAATGCATTATAAACTGTCCATGATATTCCAAAACTGAACTTAAAACATACTTTTCAGATAGAAATTTAGGAATTATCTCTATTATTAAATAATGAACGTATTTTTCTGACACTGTTTAAAAAACGGCAGCGCCTAGAGCCATCAGATTTCGCAAACTTATAGTTGTTGACTTGACATGTGCATTTTAAAGCCGGAATTTTGAATTTAAATTTTTTTAAATTAATTTCATATATTCTACAAATTTAACGAAATATTGATTAACAAACTTAATGATTAAAATGCAGTGTGTTGCTATTTGGCAAAATGTTAGGTATTTGTTTCAAATTTAATCCGAAAACTCAGTGATTTTAAAGAAATATATTACCATTGTCGATATAAAATATTTTTATTGTCTATGGTGAGTTTGTTTGCCATTCAGCAAAACGTGAGATGTTTAATTTTTATTTCAAATTTAGTGTTTGGTACTAACAAAACAAACAACTGAAAAGCAATAAATGTGGTTCTTTACCTTCTTATTATTAATTGCTAGCTGGACTCATCAAAATTATTATTTTTTTTACAGTAATTATTTTAGGTGACTGGCCATAGAAAAATATACCAAACATTTTGTAAAACTTCATTTAATATAGAATGCAACTTTACTATTTGTAGAAAATGTTGTTACATATGGCTTTATTGGAAAGATCAATCCAAACATATAAAACATCTCAAGTATCACACAGGAACAATGATGAATGTAAAAAAGAACAAACATTAAAAGAATCAGAATAAATGAAGATGGGAACAAAAATGAAAAGTTAAAAATTTAAACAATAAGGAAAGGACCATAAGAGATGTAGTCTTTACAAGGAGTTCACGAGAGATCGGGCATTACAGGATAGTTTATTTATCTCACCATGTTTCTGAGACCCTTTATCTAGTTCTGGGCATAAAGGAATATGCTCTGCATTGATGATGCTCGAATTACAAATTTGGCAAATACTAGATGGAAGGATGCCAATTTTATTAAGATGATGTGCCAAGCAATCATGCCCTGTTTCCAGGATGAAAGTTTGCCACTACCTCTTTACGGGGTTTTCGACAAAACTTTTTCCATGTGTCTTGAATGTTAGCCCAGGATTTCCTGTTGATTTTGTCTGCTGGTCAAATTTAAGAGTATCCATTGTTTTCTCAAAAATATGTTTTTTAAGTGACTCTGAAGGGAGTGGTGGCTTTGTAAAGAAATTGAAACTTTGGTCAGCATTCCATCAAAAATTTTGTAAAATAGATATTTGTTATATAGATATCCAACTACATATATATGAGCAAACATGTATGGGTACATACAATATGGTGATTAATATTTTATTTCGAGTATGTTGAATTATGTGTCAATAAAATTATCAATAGTATAGCATAACAGTTTTTATGATTCTCTAAATATAAAGAATTGTTTACATTTTTTAAATGTTTTTACAAAACAGACTTGATTTCTGTTTTGTGAGTGTAATATAAGACAAATTTTTTTAAATGCATAGTAAGCTGTGAATATGATTTTAAACTATTAAGTGCTGTAAAAACAATTCATTGCTTGCTATTAATCTGCGGTAGTCTAAAAGTATCTCAAATTGAATTTATTATTCATCAATAATACTAAATTTTTCTGTTTTCTTTTTAAGGTGATTGGACGATATGTAATTGAACCATATGATTTACACTTGACTTCAATGGATAGCCTAGGCCCTGAAATGTATAAATCAACAGATAATAATGAAATATCTTCCATAAATATGCATTATCGTCATGATGTTCAATGATTAGCATGATAAAACGTGATTGTATAAGCACTGCATGACTCTGCATGAAGCTATATTTTAGCTCTCTATTTATAATTTTTTTATGAGTCTGTTTTGCTTTTTTGCTGTTTGTGTTTTATGAGTCTGTTTTGTCTTGCGAATGTATAATTCTAAAACAGTTTTTAAAATGCAAAAGAAATTCTCAAGACAAGTTTTCTTCCTTCCTAAATGGAATTATACTGTTCTGTGTCATTTTTGCATGTGTATGTGACTAGAAACTTATCATAGTTCTTCTTTTCTTGCATGGGAATGAAAATTCATTGCTTTGTTATTTTTTGGTATTTTAAATTATTTTAATGCTGTCAAATTTTCACCATATTTTAAATAAGCATCTTTGCCAATTAATTTATGAAAGCATAACTGTGTGTTTTAAACTTAAATTTTTTTATAAATCAAAATCAGTGTTCAATTTTTATCAATGAGTATTATAAATATATGTAGTTAAATGTGTTTGAAATATTTAAAATGATTTTTTACTATCTTTATATTTTTGTGTATGGGGACAAAGACTGAGATACTCTAAAGTGAACTAAAAGTTGCTGACTACTTTAACATTTCAAGTTGAAAGCAAATTTTTTGCCACTGCTTTTTGTCATTAGTTTTTAATGCTTGAAGTTACTACCTTTAAAATATGAAATTATTTTAATGTTAAATAAATTTGAATAATGTATTGATTTTTATTAATTCATTAAAAGAGATATAGAACAGATATGTTAATTTAATAGCTTTTATCTCCAAAAATAATGTAAATATTTAAAATAAAGCCCATATTTTATTAATGAGAATTAATAAGAAATTAAAATGTAACTTAACATTAATAGAACTAAAAAATGGGAAGCATTCTTGCTATAGGGTAGGTAAATATAAGTAGCCATGGCAATGATCAAAATTCAATTGATAATCTTTTTCTTTAAATTTTGTATTTTGTTCTCTTAACTTGAATGATTATGTGTACATTTATTCTTAAAACAGCATAACTTATTTTGTTTAATAGTTAATTTATAATATAATAATTTATATATAAAAAAGTTTATGTGATGAGTATAAATGACTATATTAAATGATTAAATTTTGGCACATTCAATGTTATTGCATATTAGTTCTCTAAATGTCTTTTATATTATTCTTTATATTCAGATAGTGGAATATTTATATTTTAATTAATGTAGTATAGTGTTGTTTCGGTTATTATTTACTTCTTAAGTCTTCCTTAGTCTTCATGCTGTATTCATCAATTCTTGCTGTGATCTGAAATTGATAAATCGAACAAATGTGTTCTGTATTGTAATATATGTACATAACTAAATGAAATGTTTTATAATTTATAACTTTAAATCATGTTCAAAATTTTATTTAAATGTAATTTTTCATTATCTAAGGATTTATTCAGTATTCAATAAATTGAGTTTTCTTATTTTATGTAGAAAACAGCTATTTATTTATCTTGAAGTTCTGTCATTGGGAAAATTCATCCAAAACACTTGAATGATGCAAGAAATTACTTAAAAATTAGTTCAAATTCATTTTATTTTTGTGCAGCATAGTCAATTATATTTTATTCTGAAAAATATTAAAACAGTATTTTTGTCCCTTTGAACGTATCGTGTTTTGGAATAAGTGAAATATAAAGTAATTTATTATGAAAAATTGATTTGGATTTGGGGGGCAGTGACAGATTTAATCCTGAAAATCTTAAAGTTGGCTTTATTTCTAATTTATAAGGACACGTTGATTTGAATTTAAAGTGTGTTCGAGTTATTGCATTAATAAAATAAATTAAAAACATCATTTAAATGTTAATTCGGTTTAACTACTGTAATGTTGAAAAGCTGTTAGAGATTGCTTCCAACTTGTATTTAATATTGATTAAACATAACTTCGAGAGCTTCCAGCTTTTATTTAATATTGATTAAATATAACTTCGAGAATCATGCATGTTAGTTTGTTACAAGTAAAAATAATTTTAAAATTGATAGAATTCATTTCAGTTTTTACCTCATAAGCTGTGAAAAGCAAAGGGTCTTTCTTCTGAAGTTTTTTAGAATTCTCTTAAGAGTTGAACTTATTTCTTCTTAGGTTATTTGTTACTGAATAATGTGCCATGGCCTTTCATTCAGGGACTAAACATTATTCGAGACACTACAAGCATCCTGGACAGTCTAGTGTAGTTGGACAGTGAGTCTGTCGCTTGTTTATGAAGGCAGTGGCCTTAAATTAATGTAAAAGTAATGGTCTTAAATTAGTCTAACAATATTTAATTTATAATATTTAGCTATAAGAATTGTTGAGAGTAGATACATTTTTGAGTACTGCTGTTGCATTCTTCTGCATATAGAATTATTTTGATGGCAATTGGAGAGTGATTTGGAAAAAAAGCAATGGCCTTAAATTAGTCTAACAATATTTAATTTATAATATTTAGCTATAAGAATTGTTGAGAGTAGATACATTTTTTAGTACTGCTGTTGCATTCTTCTGCATATAGAATTATTTCGATATCAATTGGAGAGTGATTTGGAAAAGTAGAATTCTTTTGCTAAAACATGTACTAAATTATCCTTTTCATAGATTATATACGAGCTTAAGAACTAAGACATAAATTATCAGTTTGTTGCAGTTATGTAAACTGTAGCAACTTAAAGAATTTTAATGTGCTTTGCAAGTTAGGCTAAAATATAATGTTAATAGTTTAGTTTGCAATAACTTCAGAGATATGGCAAAAAAAAATTACTAAGCATAGTGAGTTTTGAAATAGACAGCTCATTAAAAGCAATTTACTAGTAACATTAGCATTAAAAACATTAATTATGAATCATATCATGTATTAGTGTGGCAATGGTATATAGTATCCTAAGGTAATGAAAGATAATAGGGAAATTTAGTCATAGGTCTATCAATGATAAAAATTGCAACACCTGGCTAGCAAAGAATTAAAAAACAATTAATTTCTGTCTGAGGAACTGTAGCATGCATACACATAAGTCTGAAATTTTTTTAATACAATGTGCTGCCAGACAGAAAAAGGGTTAGTATCCCGACTGCCATACCAAAGGGCTTGGATTTGTATCCTCGAGAAGGCATGGATGTAAATTGTCTGTCCCTTCATAGGCAATGATGGTTGCCTATTAAGTGCCTCCAAAATAAAATGACTGCTGCTTCTGGCCTAAGTAGTGGCCAAAGCCTAAAATGGCTAGTGTCCGTCATTAAAAAAAAAAAAAAGAAAAATTATACGATATTTGGATTTCTATTATCTAATTCTAAGAAATATTAATAAATGTTTTATAGAGAGTAAAATTCAGCCATAAATTTTCAAACTGTGAAATAGAATACTAAATTACTGTAATTAAAAATTTGTTTAATGTAACAACACGATTCCAGAGCTTGACAAGCTTGCTTGAGTGCGAAAAATTAGTGATTGGTTCTATATTTGTTACAAATTTTAACTTTAATATCAATATTTAACAATGAAAAAATTTATGTATCGTTTAGCCTTTTTGCGCATAAGATGCCTGCAGGGTAAGATTACCTGCAGGGGTATGAAAAGATAATTCTTAATGAAATAGAAGGGGGAAAAACAAAGCACATGATATGAGTTCTTTAGAAATAGGCATTGTCAATTGTATAGAGCAAAAATGTTGATGTTTTCATATGCAGAGTTACAGCTAGTCAAAAAAAGGGGGGGTTCTGTGTTTTCCATTCTAGTTGGTTTTGTGGACAGAATTCAGCGTGTGTTTTTTATGTCTCAGAGGACAACTTAGGATGCATGTTATTTTGTTGTAAAATCTGTTTTTCTGAAATGCTGACTTTCTGAAATGCTTTAAGTTTTAAATCTGTGTCATTCAGTTATGCCAAAGAACCAAGTTTTGTAAAAAACTACTCTCCCTCCCCTTTTTTTAATTAGCACTCAAAATTTTAGCTTTGTAATTTGATATATATTTGGTAATGTTTTTTAATTAAACTTATGCTTTCTTCCTTTATAATTTGAAACTTAGGTTTAATTCAGATGAAATTCAGACAGTTTCCTGATTTATTTAAAATTTTATTTTAGACTAATTGAAAAAAAAATTAAAACATTTTGACTTAAAACTTATTAGACACATCATCTTAAAGTAAATATTTTGTTAGGTATATATTTTAAAAATTGGCATTTTGTATTCAGAAATTTCTCAGATATATGTAAATTTGAATATTAATAATGTTTAGCAATAATTTTGGAATTGGTGTAGGATTAAAAATAATAATATCAAATTCTGAGCATAATTCTGTTTTGCATTTAAGTTCTTTTTACTTCGTTTTACTTTTTAATCTGCCGTATTTTCAATACTATTTGCCAAATTAAAATTTTTGCAAAATTGTGCTTATGAAAATTTTAAAGAATGTGATTTTAGGAAAATGATAAAGCATTCATTTTCAGTCAGATTTTTTTTTTCTTTTTAAACTTTTTATTAACATACCATCTGCATTTTACCTTTAAACCAGGGATCCTGAACTTTTTTTTTCCATTGGCCTCTCTTAAAAAAATAGTTTTCTTTGTCAACCCCCTTATATTTTTCTCTGTAACATAGAGCATACAATATGGTCATAATACAAATAATTGCCCATGAATAACTTCAAGATAACGAAAAGGTAAAAAGATGAAAATGTCAACAATGTTGGTTCGATAACAGCTTTCATTTTGTTATCTATTTTCTGTCTTTTACCTCTGTGTTTTGAGTAACTTTTTTGCTTGAACATCTTCCTTAAGTGCAATCAACTTTTCTTGCATTATAATATGCAAATAATATTTCTTGCATCAGATGTATCCTATTTCAAAGGTTCTCTGAGCCATGTTAGCACATTCATTTATTCAACATGAACATTGACATCTTCTTTTGTATTGCACAAACAATTTTTACGTAACAGTATATCTTCTGAGAAAATACAATACTTTTCAATAGCAGACATTCGCGTTAAGTCATCAGAACAGTGGAATTCGAATCGATTCATTGTTAATATAAACAAGTCAGTTTTAGAATGAAAATTGAAGATAATCATGATGTAGCTTTATATGAATAAATAATTAATCATAAATTTAGTTGAAATTTTTTATAATCGATGAGATTTCGATCATAACTGGCAATGGCGGTGCATATTTGGCTCTCAACCCTCAAATGGCCCCTTTATCTTCATTGTTCTTCATTAAAATTTCTTCAAGCTCAGAGGGGTCAGCTTTAAATAGCTGAATATTACTTACTAAAGATAGAAGTAGAGTAAAATAATAGAAAACAGCTATCAAATTTACGTAAAATCCAAAATGATTTACAGCATGAAAGGGATAGGCTTTGCAAAATTGCATTTTTAGTTAAATTTCAGCTTTTTGAATAGTAAAGAGAAATAATTTACTTATTTTATTTATATTACAATCATGTCAGGTTATTTGTTATTATTTCACTCTGCAGAAAAAAAATGCTTAATAGATCATTGAAAAATTTACCTTTAATTGCTATGATAAAAATTAATATGTAAATGGTGTTATTTGGTCCTATGAACATATAACTAACATTATTATAAGATAATTTTTTTCCCCGTACAGTGTTGCCATTCTTCGCTTTGAAATCGTTGAGTTTGTTATTAAAAAATTCTTTAATGTTTGAGAAAATATGAAGTAGATAATAAAACAAATTCCAAATTTTTTTCCCATGTCCATATTTTTTAAAATAGTATATTTTTTAAAAACAATAATTTTTTAAGTGATAATGTAAAATATATATTTTTTTAAATAGTTTTCAAATATATAATCACTTATATACAGGAAAAATTAATAATTCTGTTTTAAAATAATATAAGGCAATTTAATTTATAAAATAAAGTAAAATAATAATAAAAGGTTATAATGTTTTCTGCGTAAATAAAGACAGCGAGACACATGTTACCTCTTCCCCATGTATTTAAGAGTCATGTGTAAAAGATAAACACTTTTCTATACCTGAGGTTAAATACTATATCAGTTACAGGCTAAATATTCACTGATTTTTGCTTCACATCAAATATTTTTAACAATTTATATCAAATCTTAAAAAAGCAGTGAGAATTATTCTTTTAGTTTGATTTTTGCTGTAGCAGTATTTTTGTCACAAGACAAATGCTGAGTTCCATATAATCTGATTTCCTGTACATTTTAGTTAGAGAATATGATTATCAATTATTTAGTGCAATTATTTATGTCTCAAAGAGGTGTTATTTGTTTTTATTTAATGGTAAAACTCTATGAATTTAATCTATATTTGTTATTATACTAATCAAATATGTTCTTTATAAAGACTAGAAATACAAAAGCAGAGTGTTTTCAATTGACATGAAGAAATTCTTGTAGGTATTATCTTTGACCTCAATGAGAGCAAAACAGGATATGCAAAATTTTGCTGTTTGCATTGTTAAAACCTGTAGGATCAGTGCCATTTGTTTAGATTTCGGTCATAACCCTGGTTGGTTTGTAACACTAGGAAAAACATTTGAGAATTTTCAACAGAAATTTATACTATATAATCTAATATTTATATGGTATTTAGTAAAATGTAACTTTATGAAATTTTTTATGTGAGATTTACTTGAGTTTTGTGATGAGTTTTTACTTTTGTGCCAAATTTTATCATCTTGAGGAATGATTTGACTTTCCTGCATGGCAAATCTTAATATCAATCAAGAAGCTAAAGTATAAAAGAGCATGTTGCATTGTATTTTAATTTTTCATTCCCACATGGAAAAATTTTCCTTTTCTTGCTCTATCAGCCATTCAGAATAAAGAAAAATAAAATTCGATAAATACTTTAAAGCTGTTTACCCCCTAAAATTACAAAAAAATATTTCTATCTCTGGTCTTGAATATATGTGTTGATGGAGCTATCAAAATCTGAAAATGTTTTATGCTTTTTGAAAGCAAGGCTAGAATACATTCTTTTTCTACAAGACTCTTAAGTTTTATTGGCCTCAAAATTATCCTTAATTCCTCATAATCGTATTTTCTCAGTATAGAAAACAACGGAAATAAACGTTTGAAAGAACACTGTGTTTTAAGGCCCAAGACTTGATCAGACCCTTTAGGCAATTTGATGTTTTAAAAATTGTTGTTTATATGAAACTGTAGTTTATGATCTCGGGGGGGGGGGGGAGTATGTAAATCCGTTATGCACCTACCACGCTTTTTTTTTTTTAAGCGCAATTATATGCGTTAAAGTAAGCACACGATCATGCACAAATGATGTGGTACGCAAATGGTGTTATGACTGGGTGTTTGGCTTCTCTTTCACAGGCGCCAAAATGTGTGACAGATGCATGTAAAGTGCCAAACTGTGATATTTTCTTTGAGAATATGAGGATTGTAGGATACAATAGGGATTGCTTTTGTTGTTTTGTTCATATAACATGGAAGAATGGTTGTCAGAACCTACTGCAAAAAGAGGTTGGATTTCTATTTTCCATACCAGTTTTGAGGGAGAGCACCCCGGAGGGGGGGCCGGGAGTCCCCCATAAAACTTAAATTTCTGCCTACAGTTCCGCCTCTTTGAAGATGACAAAACAATGCATAGGAAATTCATATAACTGTATGAGGAAATTATATTTTTGGTTGGTTGTTTTTCATATGAGTTGTCAAGCTATTGTCTCCCCTTGGTATTTCCTTATTTTTGAAAGCTTTATTTTTAAATTTTAGAATTTTTTAAAATTTCTAGATGGGCTGAATTGTGACATAAGAGCCTTATATTGGACAAGCTTGGTATAGAGAAAATGTAGGCTTAGTTCATACGATGGTTTTTCAGTCATAAGAATTACAAGCCGAGCTTTGTTGCTAGGCAATCAGAACTTATGTCACCAAAACTGGTTTACGGATTTTGCCTAAAAGTTCTGACCTTAAGTTCAACTTATTGCCAACTTTGTATAAGAACAGACCAATTACAGTGAAGAAAACACTAACTGACATTCGATCAGTGGTTTTTCTAAGCTACAGATTTACGCATGGGCGACTTTACCTTCCCTGAGTAGCTACGGCTTGTTAAATGGCTGTCAATGGACTTAATGACTTTTATGTCTTAAGCCAAAAAGCCTTATGACCGAAAAGCGTTCATCTGAATAAAATCTAACCTTTTGCAATGCGATATGCTGGGAAAAGTGTTACATTATTTATTGGTGCCTGTAATGCTTGGATTATTTTCTCGAACTTTCATAGTATGTTATTCAATTCAACAGCAGTATCACAGTATATTTAAAAGAACATATCAATAAAATTTCCGATACACAGTCTCGCATGCTGGAGATAATTCCCCCCCCCCCGTACAGTGTTGCCATTCCTGACTTTGAAATCGTTGAGTTTGTTAATCAAAAATGGTTTAATGTTTGAGAAAATATGAAATAGATAATAAAACAAATTCAAATTTTGGCTTCCCCATGCCCATATTCGAATGGAAGACTACGTTATTCAAAATCTAGGTGCCGTTGTTTTTTCGCATTGCATACATTCATGCAGATTCTTCGTTATTTAATTTCTTTAAATATAATGTAGAGGTCTAATATTTGTTGGCAACAGTTTGAAAATTGAACTGACGCAAAATGCGAAAACGAAATTAATAGCCCTTCTGAGCAAATAGTCCCTTTGGGCTAAAAATTTGTTTATGGGTAGAAGCAAAAATACACATTCTTAGGAACCTTGTACCTTCCTTTATATAATATTTCTATTTCATGTTTTCTTTATATTATATGCATGCACTTCGTATACACTGTATATTCATATACACTGTACACATATTATACGTCATACTACTTCATATACTTGGGATAAAAAAAGACAATCCGAGATAGAAATATGTCTAAAATTTTCATTATGTATCAGGTGATATGTAAAATCTCATAGTGAATTAAAATATTTTTAAAATTTCTTAATATTGTATAATTTTTAGTGCTTATAGTAATAATTCAGATAGTATAAGTAATAAAAAAATATATAAATTATAAATAATAAATTATAGTAAATAAATTATAGTAATATATAAATTATAGAAAAAAAATAATATATATATTATAGTAATAATTCAGATACCATAATAGCCAGTGTGCAGTTTAGACATATACTTTAATTATTATTATGTAATATTATATTTATAAGTTTCTGATTAGTTATTATAGAATATATTAATTGAATGTGTGTTCATGTTCATGAGGTATGTGTGAACAACATTAAAATAAAAAGCCAAAATCTAATTTTATTAATGATAAATAGTTTCCTAAATATTGTTTATTACAGGCCGACTGGGTATCAGTTTCGGATGCATTACAGATTGCATAAACTCTGTAGATTTAAATTGCAAGTGTTTTATCCCCCAACAGTTTTCTTTGTCTTTTATGTATTTTTTCCTTTTATAATTTGATAATGATGTCAGTTTTCATTTTTCTTCAAAAGGTTCGTAATCATCTTATAAATAGAAATCTTTCAATCTAAAAAAAGTTCCATTTTTGCTAAATATGCTTTGCAAAACTTCTAATTATATCATTGCAGATTCAACCTTCGGTCTCCATAACCAAAATCTCTACACTTTCATTAAATTCTTTTTTTTTTTCTAATAAATTTTGTCTTCACCTAAAAATAAGAAAGAATAACTAGAATTAATTTCAGATTTTAACACAATTCAGTTTTCGTGAAGAAAAATTTTGTCCAAACTCTTCATTTATATTTAAATGTAATGTAAAATGCACTGCTGGCCGCCCAAATTGCAACACCAAGAAAGACCAAGAGATATCACATCAAAATTTATTTACTAGATAACATGTTGACAAAGTATCAAATGATTAAATTTAGACTTCCGTGAAGTGTGGTTCCTTCTAGAATCAGTAGCCAGAGAAGCCGCTATTGTTGGAGATCACCGCTGCCACACGCCTCGGCATTGATTCAAAGAGACTTTGGATGTGTTCTTGGGGTACAGCAGACCAAGCAGCTTCCACAAGTTGCCAAAGTTGATCTGGTGTGGCAGCCTGGGATGCAATCTGGGTCAATTGTTCAGCAACCATGGACCACATGTTTTCTATCGGCGAAAGATCCGGAGAGCGAGCCGGCCAGGAAGCAATTCAATCTGGCGATGGACGAAAAATCCTTGGACAATGCGTTCCACGTGTGGTCGCGCATTATCCTGTTGAAATATGGCTGTGGGCAAGCCCTGAAGGTAAGGAAGGACGACTGGCTCCAACACCTCGGAGATGTAGCTCTGGCTGTTTAAAGTACCGGCAATGCGCACTAGAGGAGTGCAAGAGTGATATCCAATACCGCCCCATACCATAATACCCGGTGCATAACGCAGCTGTTCAGCATCCTCTCTCCACGGTGTCTCCAGACTCAAATCCGACCAACGTGGTGTTGCAGACAGAAACGTGACTCGTCAGTAAAGACAATTTCATTCCATTCTGCCGTCCACATCCTTCTTTCATCGCACCATTGGCGGCGGAGACGTCTGTGGTTCTGCGTCAAGGCTAGACGAAGCAATGGACGTCTTGCGGACAGACCACTCTGCTGTAAATGGCGTCGAATGGTACGCGCTGACACTGGATAATGCGTTACAGACAATGTGCTGTGCTATGGTTCGTGATGTGACTGAGCGATCCGTCACTGCCGTGCTCACAACATTCTTGCCATCACGTGAAGTGGTGCACTGAGGTGGATACGATCGAACACGTCGGTCCGTCGTAGTCTCTTGCATCCAACGGTCACATATCCACTTTACAGTTGTTTGGTTTCGTCTAACACGACTACCGATTTCCCTGAAAGATAATCCACACTCTCGGTAGGCCACTATCCTTCCTCTGGCGAACTCGGATGCTTGGATCAAACGATGATCGCTGTTTACTACGAGGCATAATGGATCGTTTAAAAAAAAAAAACCACAAGAAAAACACAATTGCCCTACTTGAAATCATCGAAAACTCCAAGCCTTAAATAGCGCTTTGAAATGGCGCCCCAGTCGCGCGTGATGTGCGTCTGCGCTGAAATTCTAATCATTTGCATATCTCACCTCCGCTAATGCATGTTGTAAATTTCATGTTATTTGCATGCTTCCTTCAGGGTGTTGCATTTACGGTGGCCAACAGTGTATTTAATCATTTTTTTTATACGTGTTTAAATTCGTTCAAAGGAACAGTTTTTTTTTTACACTTTAAAATTTTCATGCATTCCAGTTGTCACTTTGCGGCAAAGCAAACATACATAAAATCTTAAAACATCTTAATTAATTAAAAAAGTTAAAAAAACAATTTTTACAATTAAAAATTAGAGTTTCTGTGCAAAAACAAGAGCAATTCGGCCAGCGGGCGGGAAGACAGATTTTTCGGTGCACAAAACTGAAAGTGTACTTTTGGTCCCACACAGCAAAAATACACTGAAGTTGGTGCAGAAACTGACTTAATTCACTGCTCTACTAAGAGTTTCAAATGTAAGCAAATTTCGGTGTCTTTAGGTTTAAAAGCACTTAAACAACTTTTAAATTAGTGATAATTCTACAATTGCATGAAGATTAACTAAAAACATAAAAACAAAACCCTAACCGGAACATAAGAACAACATAATTTAACACTTTCAAAGCAAACAAATCAACGATTTACCAATAAGAATAAAAAACTCAACTCATCATGCCTAGTATTTTCCTGCATTAAGCTGCTTAAAAATTATCGTTAAAGACTTAAAGGAAGAAATTTAGGACCAATTTTATTCTTCTTTAATATTCCTTATATCTTTTAAATTTCATTTATTTTTTTAATTAGGGTTTTACTTTTTTGAAGTATTGTAGTTTTAGCATTTATTAAATCGTTTTATAGGATTTTTGAAATTTATTACTTATGAAGTTCGTTTTTTGGTCTGTGTAAATTGGTTTTAAATTTCTTACTTTATGTCTATAAAAGTATATATA
>KK117203.1:18528-36559 GCA_000611955.2 Stegodyphus mimosarum
TGCGGCGACGGAGGCCCCCAAAATATGGGCCGACTCGGGCAATATAACCTCAGTAATGTAACGTTGGCTGGTTATAATACCGGATATGTGGGCCCAAAATGAAAAGGATGTGCTGTGCACGCAATTGTATCCAATACTATTAATTCAGGTGATCAGCTAATATGATAATGAACATGGTATTGATACCAAATCCAACATTTGTTCTTCCCATTGTTTCCTACATGAGTACGGCCGTCTTGATGCTAGTACCGTGATAAACATGGTAATGATACCAAATCCAACATTTGTTTTTTCTGTTGCTTCATACATCAGGATAGCTATCTTGATGCTATAAGCAAAAGCGGGATTCTCAAAGAAGAGACAACAGTATGATGATGAACATGGTAATGATACCAAATCCAAAATTTGTTCTTCCCGTTGCTTCACACATGAGTACAGCCATCTTGATGCTATAATCAAAAGCGGGATTGTCAGATAAGACAACGTCACGCCATTGATGCAGCCATATGCGTCATTGTAGGCGCTGATTCCTGAGCTGTACGTCATGGAAACCGAAGCAATGGTTGACTTGCTGACAGTCCATTGCATGGCATATGCCATCACACCGTACGCTCAGGCACTTGGTGCTGTGCAACACATCCAAATCCTATATAGTTGTACGATCCCTAACAACGATGAGGATAAAATGCATTTCTTCTTGGGCATTGATGAGTAGGGGGAGCGAAGTGGTAAGATATGCAGGTTGCTGTGCGTGTGGCCTTAATGAACTCATCGATTACAAATTCTCATGATAGTCATGTCAATGGATGTTGACCAACTGCGTGGTACTATAATTCGCAGTCTCGATAGGCTAGGATTTCCTCAAGATCCTATTCCGAATTGGTATTGCCGATTGTAATAAAAAAGAGAGGTGCGTAGCTAGGTGTTATAGCAGTCCTGATAAACCATCAACCAACAGAACGTTGAAATACTGTATATATGCAAAACTTCAACGTTCTGTGGTTGATCGTTTTTGAGTTATGCGAAATACATATGTACGCACGTACGTACAGACGTCACAAAAGTCTATTTTAAATCAGTTTTGGAAAAAAGAGCAGTTTATTGTGTGCGTACGTAGAGACGTTAAGCAAAAAAATCGTCCAAATGGATTCAGGAACAGTCAAAATGGATATTTCCATTGAAATATGCTACCCGAATTTTTTTTGCGATTACATACATTTATACAAGGAAATAATAATGGCATTTCAGTCTACGTTTTCATATTACTTTAAGGTGTCTTTGCTCTTGGCTGTAATGTGCGCATACCATAAAATGTTAATCATCTGCATATTCTGGGGAAATTTCAGGTTTGTTGTGTCTTCCTTTATGCTGTGCCCACCGGCGACCGAGCGGCTGAACAGTGGTAATTCGACCTGGGCTCGGTTCTATGCGAACGGGCTGGCTCAATGAGCGTTTTCATGGTTTTCCCTTTATGTAGTGCACATATGAACCAAAAATCTCTTAAAAAGTTCTTTAGTAGGGCATTCCTCTCCTCAGCTATGACATAATATAATAAGCCAAACCTTCATGCGAAAGCAATATTAATGGCCAGCAGTGTATATTAAAACTGAGTGTAGTACATGCATCTAAAAAATTTAGCAAAAATTATAGAGTTTGCTAATTCAAAATATTTAATTAAAAATATTTTTTTTAAAGTTGTTCTTCAACAGTTTTTTCTTGCAACAGTCACAAAATTTATTTATTTATTACAAAGTAGGAATATATTATATTGTCAGGATATATACGTCTTTTCCCTTTCTCTCTTCCCAAAAGTACACTTCTTTTTTCTTCAGTTTTACCTCCCCCCTTACTGGAAATTTGTACTGCGTTTTCTTGTGTAATATAAAACTATTACTTACATATTTTTTATTTTAACTTTAAGAATATTTATCTGTGATGTTGTTATTTTGATTGGTTTTACTAGAGTCGCCTGTCTTTTGATTCCGAAGAATGCAGCAATTCTTCGAAATTGGGTATGAGTGTAGTATATAAATCTGTAATCCTAAACCCTTTTTTGGGCCGACCAGTGGCCGAGCGGTAAAGTGGATGAACGCTGCTAGTTTGGTCCAGGGTTCGAATCCCGGTGAAAGAGCTGGCTGCATAGGCGTTTTCATAATTTTCCCCATGCAAAACATGTATACGAGCCAGTTTCTCTTAGAAAGATCTCCACAAAGGCATCTCTCTCCTTAAGCAGATACCTGTCGAGTGCTTTGTGGTAAATAAACCATACCAACCTAAAAGCTTTTGCGCTGCTATGTCTTTTTAATTTGGTCATACACTGGTGCGCAAAAATTAAGGACGAGACGGTTTTTTCAATATAACTTTGTACAAAAGCTTTCCAAATCAACACATTTAATACCGTAAGATCCCCAATACATAAGGACATGAGTAATGTAAGCAACACTTACTAAAAGAGAAATCAGAGGGATAAAAAGAAGCTTTATTGAAAAAGTAGCATGGAGCGCAATGCGACTGAAGGCCGAAACATCCCTGTGATGGGTGTCCAGCAAGAAACATCCGGTCTTTAATAGGGGATATGATCTCCCCTGACTGCTAGGCAGGTTTCACATCATTTGTGCATGCTGGATATATGGTTGTTAATGAGCTGTTGAGACACTGCTGCTCGTTCCTCTTGTAGCACCAATCGCAGTTTCGGAATCGTTACTGGCGATAAGTTACGTGCTGCCACGGGTCTCCCTAGTAAGTTCCGTACATGCTTGACGGGATTTAGATCCAGAGACCTTGCCGACCAATCCATGTGTTCAATATCTTCACTCTCCAACAGCTCTTCGACAGTAACTGTGCGATGAGGTGGAGCGTTGTCGTCCATGAAGAGGAACTGAGGACCCATAGCCCTTGTGAAAAGACGCATGTAAGGAAGAAGAACCTCGTTACAATAGCAGTCCCAGGTGACGAACCTCCTTGGGAGATATGAAGGTCGGTCCGGCTACCAAGCATTATGTCTGCTCGAACGAGAACTCCGCGACCTCCAAAACAGTCCCTTTTGATGATGTTGAAGGGGTTATTGCGTGTTCCCCGCTCTGTCCAGATGTGTATGTGTCTAGAATCGCAACTCAGACTAAATCTGCTCTCATCTGTAAAGAGTACTCGTCCCCATTCATTGTCTCTCCAATTCCGGTGTTCCCGGCACCACAGAGAACGCCTTCTCCGATGGGCAGGCGTTAGAGGTACACACCGTACAGGGCGTCGTGCAAACAGACCACCACCGTGCAGTCTTCTGGCCACGGTAAAACGCGATATCGGTCGTCCAGTCGCCTGTGTCGTGTGTCTAGCGATTTCTCCCGCTGTCTGCCGCCTGTTTCTTCTGGCCTGTAAGGCAATATACCGGTCATCTGCGGGTGTGGTTCCTCGTGGACGACCACTACTAAACCCCCGGATAGCTGTTCCTGTAGTTTGAAATTGTCTCCAAAGTCGTGAAACGATGCTGTGAGCAATTCCGAACTCTGCAGCCACACTTGTCAAAGTGCGGCCTTCCTCCAACTTCCCAATGATTCGACCTCGGGTAAAAGCATCCAGATGTCGTCTAACATATTGATTATTCGCCATTTCTCGCTGAGGCAGCAACTCGGTGTGATTTTAACTACTATACGGCGTGCAATCTCTTTGCCAGAAATACTGATCTTACACCGACAACATGCTTTATACTACTCAGACACTCCCCCATTACGTCTACCTGCATATCTGCGTATGTGCTACCATACATCACCTTACTTAATCTCCTGATTGCTCTTTCTGTCCTCTCTGCCTCTTCGTTCAGCTGATATGCTAATTTTTCGACTTCGTCCTTAATTTTTGCACACCAGTGTAGAATTCGGTATATGTTTGCTCCAATATTGTAACGTTACTGCTGCGCATTTAGAATTTTACCACGTTTTCCTCTCAAAATATTCAGTGTAGAAGTAGTTTCTTCTCTATCTTAGAATCAAGTTACCTAAAGGAACAATTAAGAATGCCGTTCTTGTCGAAGAAAGAAATCGGTATTGACGAAAGAAAAAATCGCTGTTTACTACGTGAAACAAAACGTCGAATATTCATAACGTGGAAAGTATGAGAAGGATTCAGAATTCAAAGATTAATTCAAGTCACATCGATGTTCCTAAAAGAGGATGGATTCATCTGTTCAATGGAGATATCATCAGCTTCTAAAATTTCTTGCTTCTCCTGAGGGTACAATAATAAACGATGATTTAAAGTTTAAAGATGCAAAAAATTCATTGTTCATTGTCATGTTCTGAGAGACGTGGCAGAGCATAAGACCAGCTGTAGATTCATTACAAAAATAATTTTTCACATGAACTTGCCAACGGCAGGCGCAATCGTGCACTTCTTGCCACGATGAATTTCGTGGGCTTGTTCTGCTGGTACTGGCAGACAAATAAGATAATTAAGTGATACAAGAAGTCACAGGTATTAATTTACTATTGTTAAGAGGAGAGAAAGCTTTGAAAATTTGCTCTCAAAAGTAAAAGTTCATGCAAGGGAAACTAAAGTTTGGAAGAGTCGAAAGAAATGCGATTATTACTTCTACATAGTATTGAAAGATAATTTGACTCCCATATTGGAATAAAAAATCTGCCATATATAACAGATAAATTGAATTCCGCCAAGCGTCGCAAATGCAAGTCACAGTGAACATCTACGATGAAATAAATATTTTCAAAAAACTAAAATGATAGACTGCTGTAAAGTGTAAACGTTTTTGAAATATTCCAGCGAAATCTCAAGTTGTGAAACCAAAGAACTTCTGTGCTTTCGGCCTCTCAAAAAGAATATTTCATAGTCTTAACCGAAGATAATTAGCATACCATGAAGATAATTAGCATACCATGAAGATAATTAACCTACCATGAAGATAATTAGCTTACCATGATACCAGCATTAGCATAACCGAAGATAATTAGCATACCAAAGTAGCACAACAGGAGTGGGAAAAAATTCCTTCGATAAAATTAAGAATTGCATTATCGCCATAGAAATTAAGGTATGGATGAGAAGGGACAACAAAATTGAACGCTTATAAATAATGTTTAGATAGTAAGTAATTGTTCTGCTGCTTTAGTCTCTTCAAAATGTACGAGAACTTCCTTTATATAAATAATCATAGTCAGTGAGTACTTTCTCCTATGGAAAATTTTCATTAGAAAGCTCCTGAACATGTCGTTCCTGTTCATAGCATAAATCAGAATATTTGCGTTTCGAAACTTAATTTCAAAACTGATTTCGTTTTGAAATTTTAAAATTGTATTTAGTTTTTAAGTGTTTGCGAAAATTTCAAAATATAGTATACCAATTAGAGAAACGTGTAAATTGCTAAAAATAATCTTGCGATACTACAGCTTGGGGGAAAACCATCTAGAATCAAACTGGAACGTAATTATATCAGAAATTAAAATAGCTAACGTAATTACACTCATGTCCATAAATTAAGGATAATGCAAAATCAGGCAAAGGAAGAGTTAGAAGCAAAACAAATTTGACTTATTTATTAAACAAAAGGTAAAGAGCAAAAAAAGATGCTATATGTTTGATATTATTAAAAAAATTAGCGATTTATTCTCCCTGGAGCAAATTACAAAAGAAACGTATTTACAAAAAACCAATATTACACGGTTGGTATGATTGTTAATACATTGTATGTCTCCCAGACGATGCAATATAGTCCGTACAACGCTTAGGCATGCTGAATATCAAATTATCGATCTGATCTTGGGGGATATTACACCACTCAAAAAGCAATGCCCTCCGAAGTTCCGGTAGACATGTAGGAGGAGGTTGACGGGCTGCAACTCGTCGTCCAAGCATGTCCCACACGTGCTCTACTGGATTCAAGTCCGTTGAGAATGCTGGCCAGTCCATACGGGGGATATCCTCCGATTGAAGGCATTCGCTTACGATGTTTGCACGGTGAGGACGGGCGTTGTCATCCATAAACACAAATTGTGTGCCCGTGGCGCCCCGAAACAAACGTACATGTTGTTTCAGAATGACGTCCCGATAAATCTGGCTTGCCATGGTTCCAATTTGAACATGCAGGCCAGTTCTGGAACCCAGAATAATTCCACCCTAAACGAGCACTCTTGCACCACCGTAAAGGTGTCGTTCAATGATGTTTTCTTGGTGGTAACGGGTACCTGGAGCTCTCCATATGAAGGTCCGGCGAGAATCAGACTGCAAGCTAAACCTGGACTTGTCGGAAAACATCACACAAGCCCACTGTTGCGGTGTCCACAATGCACTACTCAACTCCAGGCTAACCGCAGGCGACAGTGAGTTGCAGTAAGTGGAACGCATCTGACAGGTCTACGAACATATAGACCAATCTGCCCTAAGCGTCTGTACACGGTGGCGAGACAGGTCTGAGGCTGTGCTCCGCCTGTTTCTTTTGGCAGTAACTGCCAAATACCGGTCTTCATTCGGCGTTGTAACTCTGGGGCGACCTGTGCTGTAACGTCTACTCACATTACCATCATCTTGGAATCGTTGCCAATGCCTAGAGATGATACTCTGGGCAATTTCAAGTTCGTCTGATACTTCCAGTTGGGTACGCCCACATTCCAGACGGCCGATAATTCTACCACGTAAAAAATCATCCAAATGCGTCCTTTGTGTCATAACTATTCGGTTATTGCACTGAAATGCTTATAAAGCGCCTGCAAACAATTTTACTTCTTTGCCTGTATTCCTTATATATCACTCTCTTACACTCTCGTCATTGTGACGTACCATCGGTGTCATCTGGTTACTTCCTGAAATTTGCATATGATTCTTGAAGATGAGTGTAGTGATTTTACAGGTGATATATTTATTTTAGAGTTCGATTTCCGCGTGACACCGAATTATCCTTAATTTATGGACATGAGTGTAGAATGAGCATGGCAACAAGCAATCTGATCACTCGAAGATAACGAAAAGTTTTCATTGCATCGTCTATCTATATATATAAAGAACAATGTTTGTGTGTTTGTTCGCGATTAACTCAGTCACTACTATAGCTATCGTCACCAAACTTTTTACAATTCTTTTCTTGGGTCCTGAAAAAGTTCGACGCCCATGTCCCCCCAAAAGGAACTAAAATCGCAGATATTAATTAAAAACTCTGCAAACGCTAATTTTCGCCCTCAGTTTTCTGAGCGGCAGCAGTCTCTCACGTTGGAGATAAAAATCTGCTTTATTTCGAGAATTGTTGCCACTGCTCGCTTGAAATCGTAGAGTTTGTTAATTAAAAATTTGTAAGCTTTTACAAAATCTATGTATATAAAAAAGAATACCTGTTTGTGTGTGAAATGATAGGAAAACTCATCTGAAGCTGTCTAATTGAAATTCTTATAATAAATGTATGATTAGCTACAATTATTTCAATACATATCTTTTTTCTATGTTCTTATTTATGTAACACTCTACATTTAAAAATATTAAATATAAGTTGCTACATAAAAATCAGATAAAAACATTATTTAGGAAATTTTTTTCTTAAAAAAGAAATTCTTTTTATTCTTTTCTATTCTTTCTCTTCCTCCCGAAGCAGAAATATTTTAGAACTGCAGCCGATTCATTTCGTTTAAATCAATAAGTACAAAAAGCATGACGTGGATTTACAAAGCTTTGTAGATGCAGCGTTACGTAAGCGCAGCTGCTTTTGCGTTACGTAGAACGAGTTCCATGTTCTTACCTTCTTTTTCGTAATTGGCACAGATCCAAACCGTTTGGGGTTTCTTCTCTATTTCCGAGCTATTTTTCTCATTTGATGCATCATCTAATAAGAGTTCATCAAATTGATATTTCTCCTCCAAGAAACGTCCAAGAAACTAATGGTGAAAAAAGACGTAAAGTTAAGATTACAATTTGTGAAAAATAATTATATTTTGAAATTAAAAGCTTTTCAGCTGCTAACAGCTGCGAATGGATTTGAAGAAATTTCTTTCCCTCCAAACCTCGTTCGTTCCGAAACTCATTTTCGTTTTCGAAAGAATATGCAGATAATCATTCTTAACGATCAAGCATTGAACGTTTATCAAGCATCCTACTTAGAAAAGCGTGCGATTTTATCACCCATCTGTTCATCCAAAATATAGTTTACTTGCAGCCCCTTCCATCTTCTAATCTTTTAGCCAAAACAGATGTTACATTTCCATAAATTTGAATTTTAATTTGTAAAAGAGTTTATTTATTTTGTTGAAATATATTATAAGCGTATTTTTAATTATTCCAAGGCCTTTATTCTTATATTCAATAGCTTTACAAGCACATAAGCCGAAGAAGTCGTATCATTAAAAACCCGTTAATTAAATTACACCTAATATTTATATCATAAGCCTAGAGTTTTTAAAACCTCCATTTTAAAACTGGAGAGAGGGGGCGAGATAAGAAGAATTTAATGGAATTGCAAAAATGTGGAATGTCTGTTTTGAATAAATTATGATACTTTATTAATAAGATTTAAAAAAATTCTTGTGAAGGATGTTCTCAAGTAATTAAAAAGTAGATAGAAAAGAATTTCTTGATCGTGGAACAAATTACCAAACCATATGGATTTCGAATGAAATTTATAGATTTTTCAAAACTTTATGACATTCTCTCTTTCTTCTCTCTCTCTCTTTTTTTAGTCTAATTTAAATATAGAATTATTCTCCTCTTTCAGATAAACTTAATTCCACAAATATTATTCGTGCATGATTTTGGCATACATGAAACTGAAAAAGATTTATCCGTCCTTCAGAATGACATCTAAGTTTTGCAAAAATAATATTTTAAGAAAATGACAGTTGCACATCAGAAAGTTTTTTGTGCTCTTTGTTTTTCCCAGGTTTTAGTCAGTAGTCTGTTTCACGTAATTCCTTTGATATTATCGAATTAACCACTGTTTGCGAAACGCATTCGTAAGTTGGTAATGAGCTATAGCAACGAGCTCGCTGCTTGTTAAAAGCCGAGTGACGTTGTGTTCCATAGCTGGCTTCCTAGATTATCGGATTTTACGTCATGTGACTTTCTTTTAAGATATTGTGTTCCTGGACATCTGCCTTCAAAGTTGCCTGACCATAAATACAATATTTTTACCGCCGTGGAGATACTAACGAAAGACATTTTGGTGTAGGTTCGGCAAGAAACTGATTATCGTCTGAATGCAGTTCATGTTAGAAAAAGAAAGCCGTAAAAAGTACTTTAAAATAAACTTTTAATTACTTTAATAAAGTTTACTTTAAAGTCAACTTAATTGCTTTTCATTTATTGCGTTACTCGTCATTCTGTGTTTGCTAATTCTAAATACAGAGCCATTTGAAATGATATTAAACATTCGAACATTTAAAACAAATTACATGTCACTGAAACAACCCATACGTTACAAATGCAAATTTTTATATGCTTAATTACGCTCTATATCAATGTTCAACTGTTATAAGTATTATAACTACGCTTTTTCAAGCAGATGCATTGATGTTAAAATTTGTCGTAAGCATTTCTGGCCGTAAGGTACGTTTTCCTGTTAACTTTTGTAAGATTTCACTAAAGAGTTTTACTTTTTAAACATTTCATTTTTCACATAACAAACCCCTCTCGGGTTTATTGTTTCCATTTACGGCATTTTGTGTCCAGGCAAAATAAAATTTACTGGCGCTTGAGAAAAGTGTTTGTTGTAAGCCTCGTAAGCCAGCGATCCGATAAAATAAATGCACTGCTACTTATTTTCTTCATTAAAATAGTGCTTAGGACTCTCTAAGGCCTAATTTATAATAACCCTAGCAGTGGAACAGCTGATTTGAAATATAAGATTTTATGTTCTACGTCTTTAATTTCTCGAGGAATAATACTGAAACTTGTTTATTCTTTTTTTTTCCACTTGAACCGTTACTGAAAATTTGGTACTAATAAACTTAATATTATAATGAGCTTTCTCTAAGACAACCACCCGGACGATTTTAATCTTCTTGTACATAAAATGATAACAACCTGTAATGGCAATTTTCACTTTCTGTAATGGATTCAAAACTGCTGCCCTATTCAGAGCTCTTAAGGTCTATTAAATAAAATAATAATAATAAATAAATAGTAAACTATTTATTTATTATTATTGTTTTATTGTAAATAGTTTACTATTTATTTATTATTATTTTAAATAGAATTGATGTATGTTTGTTCATTAATACCGTTATGCTATGAATTATAAATTAACTATAATGTATTATGATATGAATTAATATGTTAAGAATTATTATGAATTAATAATAAACATAAGTGACGAATAATGCAACAGAAATGCAAAAGTTAGAATTATTTATTTATTTTCTGAAATATTGTAGGTGAATAATATTTTTAAATACGAAAAACAGATCTTTGTAAACGAAGTGAATAATTAAAAATAGGGACTTGAGCCACCCTACATGATAATTATGTAAGATTGTATTTGTGGTGTGAATATAAAATATTTACTTATACTAATATTAAGAAAAAATCTGAAAGCTTTCAGATTTTATATTACGCCCAAACGGGCATTTTTTTCATTTATAGACACATACATGTTTCGAGAGCATTTGGACTAACGTCACTTTGGGCTAAAATATTTAAAAACAGCATATCTTTAGAATTTCCGATAAACAGTTTCGCGCGCTGGAGATAAAAGAGTTTTATTCCCTAGAGTGTTGCCACTGCTGGCTTTGAAATTGTTGAGTTTTATAATAAAAAATTCGTTAAAGTTTTACAAAATATGAAATAGACAACAAAACAAGCTTCAAATTCCATATTCGTGTGGAGGACTATGTTATTCAGAATTTGATAGCTCCAGGCACAATTTTTTTCCCACAGTGCGAGAAACATACATACATTTATGCAGATTCTTCATTATTTTATTTCTTTAAATGTATATAATATGCGGCGGCAGCAATTTGAAAAATGAATCAGACATTTATAATGAACCGACGCAAAATGCCGTTTCGAGACTAATAGCGTTTCTGGGCTAACGCCTCTTAGGATTAATAAAATTGACGGTTTATTGATGAAACGTTTTCGTTGCGAATAATTTTTCCTGTAAAAATTTGCTAAAAGTGCAAAGGAATTTCGTCTGTTACATTGCCCTTTTGATGCCATATGGTGAGAGTTGGATTTTGTAATTAATGTTTAATTCAATCTCAAGACAAAAATTAAAATATTTGTTAGGAATATTTAAATATAGAATATTTTAAAACACTTACTGGTAACCTTGTTAGCCGTGTTATTCCCAGTACTACAAAAAGACAAAGTGCCTGTAAAGAAGAAAAATTATGTCACAAATACTGTAAAAGATGAGGACGTAATTCAACCACAATTTTGATACACATATTGGAAATACTTATATGGTGAAAAAAATTATCCAAACAGACCATAAAGAATAAATTATTTGTTTTCAAGGCGGTTAGAATGAATTGATTAAGCCCCTTCCATATGCATAATTCACAAGTGCACATCAGTATCGCCACTGAGGGAGTGGTTTCATAAAAAGGACCAATGAGCTTCTATTGCTCTTGTGACACTGAATCTTTAAAACTGTGCATATGAGCTCATGTTGTTATTTACGGTTTATTTTGCATTTGTTCCGCAGTTATAAATGCATAGCGTATAAATGCTGCTATCATTTTAGTAGAATGTGTCGCAGTGCTTTCATTTTATAAGTTTATTTAATCGTCAAGATTTCACTTTCGCGAAACTTATCATGCACTGATATTTGGGTTAACGCTCGTGGCGTATTATCGCTCTTTATATAGTGAAAATGACTCAGGCTACAATTAGTCTCGAATATTATGCCTTTACTAACACCTGTGTATTAAGAGAATTCAAGTGTATAATTTTTATATTGAGCTGAGAGTAACTGGAAGCATTATAATGAATCTAGTGTTTTTTTTTTTTTTTCTTTCTTTTTTTATCTCAGTGCTTGCATTCCTTCGATTTTGAAACTATAAAACTCAAAATATATGTTGTGAATGATCTGATTATACCTATAGTTAACATTAAAAATTATATATGCATAGATTAAATATATTCCTTCTGAATAATATAAATTCATTCTGTTTGAAGAGTATTTCTTGTGAAGGCAATGCATACATTTATGAGTGAACAGTTGTTAATATGAAATTTAACTCACTAAACGTGCAAGACTACAAATTAGGAAAGTTTACTTTGAATAAAACTGTGCAGGCAGTGGCTATTATTATAGAACATCCTTTTCATATAGACTGCAGTAAAATATGCTATGACTTCTATTTCTTACATATATAGTTATGCTTATATTTGATCTAACTTTGCACTAAAAATTTTCACAAGAAATTCACAATGCTTTCATTATTTTGTATAGGAAATTGCGTGGCAAATCATTTTCAACCATCTTGCTTAAAGCGCGGCAGACGTCATGTGAAATGATCAAATATTATTGGCCTATTGGTCCATTTTAGAAGCCACTCCCTCGGTGGCAATACAGATGTGGACTTACGAAATATACCTTCCGTATATTCCGTGCAATGAAAATGAAGCCATGAAACGTCACAGTATGACGTCACGACTTATCATAGTCGCTGCCAAGGCGTACTTCTGGTTGGTTTTGTTTACATTTTTAATCGGTGTTTTCCATACGTTAGCTTTTCATTATTTAACTTCATTATTTAACTTTTCATTATTTAACTTTTAATTATTAAGTCTTCTGTTCTAATTTTAATACTTAACACATAGGATTTTCTATTTAGGATGTAGAAAAATCACAGGGTTTGCAAATAACTCTCAAATTTAATAAAATCTAGAAACATGAAAATATGTAAACGGTACTTATAAGACAGATTTATGGTAAATGAATGGTAAAAACCTAGAAGACCAGTGAAAATTTCAATGGTATTTTATGCAAATTATGCGAAAAGACATTTTTCTGAACCTCCAGACATTTATATCTGCTCTCAAAATCAGTGCAGTTTTATTTTTAACAATATGTTTAGTAATCTTATTCGTACATTGTACGGTGGCCATGACAAGTCGTGACGTCACTTTGCTGGCATTTTCTTGCCTTCACTTTAGTGACGTCATACTTATCCCATCTATTCTAACATCCTTGATTTGTGTTAATATATATAATGCTCCGTGAAGTTTTATTTAGTTACAAGTGCAGTTTTATTTTTAACAATATGTTTAGTAGTCTTATTCGTACATTGTGCGGCGGCCATGATAAGTCGTGACGTCACTTTGCGGGCATTTTCTTGCCTTCACTTTAGTGACGTCATACTTATCCCATCTATTCTAACCTCCTTGATTTGTGTTAATATTTATAATGCTCGGTGAAATGTTGTTGTTTTAAGCTAAAATCCATACATTCTTATTAGCAAATAAGGCGTAAATTTAGTAGTTGGAATACTTTTTTCATGTGCTTCGAGATGCATATGTTTGGGTGCAAGATTACGTGCGTTCAAAATTTGCTGGCTTTAGACGCCACCGTCTTTCCTCAAGACGACTAATTCACGATTTAAAATTTTTAATAACAGATTTTATCAAATTCATATAATTTATAATACATTTAATTGATTCAATTCATAATGAAGTTAACTGATAAGTTTTATGAACATTTGCAATATTATTTTAATCAATAAAAGATGTTTCATATGACATATAATTAACTTCTTTGGTATAAGAACAGTTGTTCGATTTTATAACTATTATTAATTTAAGAAACGTCGTGTTTTCTCAACAGAAAAAAGTAAACCGCTATTTCATAGGAAATTATTTAAATGAAAAGTAACTTTATTACTCTTTTAGGTATTTAATTAAAAAATATAGCAGTAACTGTAATTTCCTGAATTTTTTAGGATATTGTTCGCTGCGGAGAATCAGTTAAATTTATTGCTGATTAGCATTGTGATACCATTTTTTCCTTGAAATTTGTTTATGTAAGTTATCTCTTTTTTACAGTGCGCATAAATAAAAAGTTACGGAAAAAAGGGGGAGGAGGGAATAAAAAAGGAATGAACTGGAGAAGAAATAAATGACGAAAAAATGACATGTATTTCAAAACACAAGAGAAACACACTAAAGTGAAACATAAAATGAGCAGAATAAAAACCTTCTGTTTGGCATAGATTTAGTCAAGAAGTCAAATGATTTCGAGGGCAAACAGTCTTATAAATTTCTTTGCTGCTGATGAAGGGGGATCTGAACCTGTTTGCCCTCGAAATTGATTGAATTCTTGACTAAATCTACGCCAAACGCGAGGTTGTTGCTTTGCTAATTTTATGTATTATATATTTATTTTCTGGAATAATCTGAAATTTTAAACAATAGATATAAATATGGAATACATGCGAAACATAAAATTACCCTAATTAAACATTCAATTTGGTTAGTTATTTTGAAATTTATTCTGCTGTTATGAATTTCCACTAAAAACATGCTTAGATTTTTCTTTTCATTATCTTTTGTTATATACATATTTACTACATTTCTGATGCAAATAAGAGTAATTGCTTAGTTACTGATGTTAGCAGATTGTGTTTGGCAATCATTGTGTAGTAGTATTGTAAATTATATGGTATCTTTTTAATTGTCTAATATAACAATTAACACATTATAATTAATTATGTTGGCTTCATACTTGTTTTCTGTTCAAAATTTTCTTAAATATACTACCTAAATGCTATTGAAAAGTAAGCTTCTATTTTGTAATGTTATGAAACTTATATTTATTTCTTTCTTCCTTTTTGACTACTTTAGAACTGAATCCCATATAACAGACAGTGACGATCAGGCAGCTTCTTAAAAGATGGTTTACTACTGAAAGGTAAGTACAACGTCTCTTGAAGAAATCTTAGTTTGCGCATTTAAGAAATATACAGAGTGTTTCAGCAAATTGATTACAAACTTTCAGGAGTACAATCTAGACAATGGAAAAGTACATAACAATGCATGGTCGGAAAAGCTTTCCTGGCGCGCTAGGGCACCAACAGGCTGAGGATATGTGTTTATTATGCTGAGTTCAGCGGGAACCAAGAAATAAGAACAAAAACAGGCGATCGTCATCAAAGAAAGTGTTCGAAATTACATTGGAAACGTATCCTCAACAGGTGTGGTCCGGTGCACTGGTTAACAAGATCGCCAGAACTCACTCACATTGACTACTTCCTCTGGGGGGGGGTATGTCAAGACACTGGTGTACGAAACCACCGTTATAAGTGCTGAGAAAGTTGTTGCACGCATCATGGCTGCTGCTGGGAAGTCCGGGAGACGCTCGGTGCTTTCCAGAGCATACACAGCAAAAAAAAAAAGGGGGAGGGGGGCAGTTCTATATCTTCCGTTCTACTGGGCCGATTGACGAAATTCAAATTGCGTTTTTTATGTCTCGAAAGTGCGACTTAAGGATATACATTAGATTTATATATAGCATTGTTCTAACGTAGGTATTTTGACACAAAACTGGTCTTTTTCTGAAATAACATGCCAATTCTTTTTTCCATATTTTGATTCTACGACTGAAATTATGTCTAAATATAAAATTTTGTAAAATTTGGTGCGAAATTCAAAAATTTATCTTGGTGAAATTTTTTTTTCCGGTCTGCGCCAAGAATAATTCACTTGGCGAACTTCTTAATATATGGCAACCTATTTTCCTTTCCCTTTTTTACATTGTGCAGGAGGGAGGGAAAAAGTCACATCGTCCCTGCTTTCAAATAATTTTAACAAAGTCCCTAAACCACAACTGATGTTTCATCGCTTTCAACAAATATGCCAAGTTTCAAAACGCGCCAATATATAAATTCACGTATATCTTCCGAAATTTGAATAAAAAACTAATTTTTTGCAGTATGCTTAGAAATACATCTATTTTAAGATGATGTTAAAAATTTTATAGATTATTATTCAAAATTTTTTTTCGAAAAATTTATAAAACTTATTTAAGTATAGAAATTTAAAAAATAAATCATAAAAAATGGGCGAATTTTATTTGGAATGAACCTAAATTTCGAAATGTGAAAGGAAGAATTAAATAAGTTTAATAAAAAAGAGAGATTAATAAATATATACCAAATTCAATTAACATGAAGGAGCTCAAATTTTGTGAGCTAATTTTTTTAAAACCCGCTCGTGCGATTTTTACAAAACTTCGCAGTTTGGTATAATTTGAGTCGTAGAATCGAAATATGGAAAAACATTGGGATGTCATTTTAGAAAAAGTTCTGATTTTATGTCAAAATACCTGTATTAGAACAATGCTGTATATAAATCTAATTTCGAATACTTTCTTTGAAGACGATCGTTGTCTGTTTTTCTTCTTATTTCTTGATTTCTGCTGTAATAAGCATAATGAACATATTTCCTTACCCTGTTCATGTTCTTCTTTTCTTGTGTTTTGTGCCGTCATTAGTGCGCCAGGAAATCCGTTTCGATCGTGTTTTACTATCAGTTTTTCCATCGTCTAGGTGTACTCTATCTCTCATGAAAGTTTGTAACCGATTTGCTGAAACACCCTGTATATGTTACCAGCAATGTATGAAAGTTCGGCATTCTATAAAATACCTAGGCATTTTATAGAATGCTTAAAACTGGCCGACATTGTATGAAACGATTAAGCATTTCACACATGACAAATCGGCAAAGCATGAAATACGTCTCCATATTGATATAATGTTTAGGGAAAGTATGTAATAATTCATGCAATATATTGGCAGGTGTAATGAATGTGGTAGAGGATAGTTTCTACCGGAAATTCTGAAAAAAAAATTAAAACAATTATATGCCAGATCACGTTTTATTTTGTGTTCTAACAACTTGCTTACAACATAAAATGATTAGAATTGATGATAAGGAAATGATTAGAACTGAAGATATACGTGAACACGAAATTCCTCTCTGATCATTTGTTATTGCTCAGCCTAATGGATGTTTACATGTAAAACAAAGTGCCGAAATATGAAATGTTTAACGAAGTGAGTTCAAAATGACATTCTATCCCACTATGTTGCAGCAATTAGATTAATTATTTCTTCTCTTTTATATGAAAATTTTGTTTTGTTTAATAAGAAAGGCATAAATTTTGTTTCGTACAACTTTCATTCGAAATGTTTCAGTGTCTTTCTTTCATTATTTTTTCAAAATAACATATGTATTGTTCGGGAATGAACGTCTTGACGTTTAGCCTTTTTATTCATACTGTTACGAATTTTGTCTATAGACGGATGATTTTAGTGAAATTTTATGTAACAGTGTTGCATATGTTTTGTATAACATAACATGAAAATCTGAAGATGCCAAACATGCAGGAAAAGTAAAAATACAGGGGCAAGTCCATTGAACATTGAGTAAATATCTATTTGCTAATTTGGCGAGATATCGCCAAGTCGGCAACAAAATTTGTCGAGAAATCACAAGAAGATGCCAAACTTGGTAATTAATTGGTGACATATTCATCCGGTTCCTGTATATCCATAATAGGTATCGTAATTGAGTAAAATGTAATTGGTCATTATATTAGCTGTAACCGTATCTGGCGCCCTTAAGCCTTTCAGTAATTTCAGGAAGGAAAAAGTACAGTCAAATATCAAAAATCCACCAACTTCTGAAATCCGCACTGCCTCTCAAAATATAAACGTTGAATTTATAGGTTCCAGAAACCGGAGAATGAAATACCGAAGAAAAAATATTCATCCAATAATGACGTCATAATTACCGAATAATAATGATTCTGTGTTAGTGGCAGAAAAAAGATCTTAGCCCAGAAGAGGTTTTCAGTATGGATGATGTGTTCAGACGAGCTAACACAGGCATATCAGATAACCGATGTTGAAATCATTGGCTCTGTTTTGAACTCGCCACAGCAAGAAAACGATTCCGACACCGACACAGATAATGAATTTGATAGGAGTGAGAAAATATCTTTTAATGAGGGTTTGGAACATGATGAAAAATACCTAAAATATTTAGAGCAACAGAGCTGTGTCACAGAGCAAGAGATTATGACCCTGTAGAATTTACCAAAAAA
>KK117203.1:37693-58354 GCA_000611955.2 Stegodyphus mimosarum
ATTTTTTTTTCCTAAGAGATATAAGATTAGTCATGAATTTTAATCAAATACTCGCTCGTTTTGTACGAAACACAAATAATTTATTGAATTTTTTTATGTATTAGTTAATTTTTCGAATTTTATATGTTACTTTAGAACAGTTATTTATCAAAATGAATTTTTATTAGGTATTAATAAATTTTTGGATTTATTTCTGAGATTTTATTTATTTACACATTTCTTTTCATGGTTTGGTTACCGAAGCTTTCTTCAGTGTTAAGTAGGCCTAAAGAACACAATTCTTGAAAATACCTTTTGTTCATTCATTAAGGTTCTAAAGCAGAATCATATAAATATAGTAAACGCTTGTCGATGGATATGCGGAACGTCACTCAACTCATAAGCATCATTTTTTTCACACTTACACCATATACAATTCAATAGCAAAATTACAAAAATTTAAATAGTAGCATGTGTTTAGAATTCCCGATGAAGTGTTAGCATACATTTTTCTATTTGGTTTTTTTTTTTTTTTAAGTTTTTTCTCAGTTAATCATACCAATGTAGAATTTTTAGTACGATGCCTGCAAAACTTGTTTTGACCAGGTTATTTTTATCATTCTGTGTGTTACATTTTTTATTAACTAAATATCTTCTTCATCGTATTTACGCCACACAAAATTCAGCTGAATAGCAAAATCACAAAATATTTAAAAACAGCATATCTTTAGAATTTCCGATCGACAGTCTCGCGCAATGGAAATGACAATGTTTTAGTCCGTACAGTGTTGCCACTGCTCACTTTCAAATCGTTGAGTTTGATAAAAACTCATAAATGTTTTACAAAATATGAAATATAAAATTCAAAATGCGGTCTTCCAGGTGCACATTTTCCGGTGAAGCATTACGTTATTCAAAATTTAATGACCCTAGATACCATCGTTTTTACACAGAAACATGCATACATTCATGCAGATTCTTTAAACGATTGTTTAATTTCTTTAAAAGTAATAGAAAGCGATAATATTTCGTGGCAACACTTTGAAAAATGATTCAGACATTTAAAGTGATAGGCTATCAAATTCCGGTTTGAGACTAATTAATTGCCCATTAGGGCTGACGCCCTTATGGGCTAATAAGAAGTTTCATACTAATTGAATAATTAATTCAAACCTATTCAGTTTTAAGAAAAATAGCTTAGTGAAGATTGCATTGCTCTAGATCAGTTGTAAATAATTAAATAAATAATAATTCTAATTCAAATTATTACGTACACTTCAAAGAAAAAAAAAGTGGAGACAGTTCTATATCTCTCATTCTACTGGGCCTACTGACGAAATTTAAATTGCGTTTTTCATGCCTTGAAAGCGCGATTTAGGATATGTATTAGATTTATATATAGCATTGTTCTAATATAGGTAATTTGACACAAAATCGGACTTTTTCTGAAATGACATTGCAATTTTTTTTTCATATTTCTATTCTACGATACAAATAACAACACAAATGTGGTTTGCGCACTTTGTTAAAATTATTTGAAAGAATGAACGATGACGTTTTTTCTGCTCCTTACAATGAAAAAAAGGAAAGGAAAATAGGTTGTTATAAATTAAGAAGTTTGCCAAGTGAATAGGCGAAAACTGAAAAAAAAATGCGCCAAGATAAATTTTTGAATTTCTCCGTAAATTTTGCACCAAATTTTATAAAATTTAATATTTAGGCATAATTTGAATTCTAGAATCGAAATATGGAAAAACGTGGCATGTCGTTGTTCTCAAGGTCGTTGTAGGTTGTCGTCGTAGGTGTATAGTGCGACCGCCTCATCCGCGACCATGAGCGCAAACACGCATGCGCCATTCGGACCGAATTATTCTCAAAATAGGGTGGATGAATGGGGATATTTTTCCCCTCCATTCTCTTTTTGCGAAGAAGAGAAGACTTTCATATCGCAGCGAGTAATAACGCCCCTTTTGGACAAGTCTATGTGTTTTGGCAGAATGCCAGCCAGGGTTGCGTTTCAGACGGTCGAACTATACTCCACAAAATGAAAGAGGCTGTCATCACGTGTTCGCAGGATTTATGACTCGTCACTAATTTCATGTTAACTTCGGAATGTTAAGGAAGTTTTCCAAGAAAAGATTAGTTGAGCTGGATATGTGGAAGTCAATGGAATTTTACGAATCACAAAAATATTGCTCTCAATAATCGGGCTTTGCTCGTTAAAAGCGAGTTATGCTGCCATAGACTTAACATTGTATCAACCAAGTATTTCCGAATTCCTAGCTAAATCCAAGTTCATGTTTAATCAGGGCTCGTTATAAGCGAGTTGTGCTGCATTTTCAAAACAACAACCTGTTTTTATTGTCAACTTACTTTGTACCTCTTACGATAAAGAAGGAATATTTAAGCAACGCAACCCTTTTAATCATGTCCAACGCAGCTTCATCTCATTAAACTTCCAATTGTGGAAATTATTAATGATTTCTTTCAATTACCATTTTGAACCAACGTCTGCGCGTCTTCTATAGAAAAAAAACTGAAAGAACAAAATAATGACTAATTTATAAAGAAATTCGATTTTACTTTTCATAACTTACAAATCATTGACGAAATCCCCCATCACTATCTTTGAAGAAGTAAAGATGTAAGTTGTCATGAGGGCGTAAGGCAGCTGCATGGACATTAGGGCGTTAAGGAAATCATTCATACCACTCACGTGATTAACATCCTTGTACACGGCCACCAGAATAGTTGGAAAAATAGCTATTGATCTGGTTAACAACACTCGCTTCCATCGGGTCCACTTCAGTGTAAGAAAACCCTAAAGGAAAAAAATAATTTAATTGTATTTTAATTAGTTATCAATTTTCAATTGCATCAGTAAGTTTAATTTAATCGAATTTCACGTCTGTCAGAATCTATATGACTAATCGCAAAATAGTAATAATTAAATACAAACATTTGTGATATGTTTTAGAAGTTTCTAAAACTCTATATCAGAATTTATTCACTATACCAGCACAAGAGTGAATGTTAAGAATTACTAGCAAGCAAAGCAATATTTATAATATATTTATAATATATAAGTCCTATGCACTGAAAAACTGAAAATCAAATGAACTATCAATTTAATGTACACTGAAGAAAGAAAAAAAAAACCCTCAAATGTTTCAGATTTTAAATTACTTCCAAAGCGCAGTTTTTTTTAAACATTTTGTGTGTTACCTTTATTTATTAAATATCATGTTCTTCGCTGTTAAACCATAAAATTCATTTTAGCAGCAATATCGCAAAATAATTTTAAAATGAGCATATCTTTAGAATTTACGATACACAATCTCGCGCGCTGGAGATAAAAATGTTTTTTCTGTACAACGTTGCCATTGATCGCTTTGAAATCCTTGAGTTTGCTAATCAAAAATTCGTTCAAGTTTTACAAAAAATGAAATCGATAATAAAACAAATTTAAAATTTGGACTTCCAGATGCCCGTATTCGGGTGGAAACGTTCAATATTCAAAATTTGATGGCTCTAGGTACTGTTGTTTTATCACAGTGCGAGAAACAGACATACGTTTACGCAGAATTCTTCATTATTTAATTTCTTTAAATATAATACATTTAAAGAAATATAATACAGAGATAAAGAAATATAATGCAGAGTGATACATTAATTTAAATGTAATACAGAGCGATAATATTTGGTGGCGACAGTTTGAAAAGTGAACCGAGATTTGATGTTTCCGAAGCAAAATCGCAAAACGAAAAAAATAGTCCTTCAGGGACAAAGCCCCTTTGGACTAAAAATAATGGGACACGTCTACATCTCCCGTTCTACTGGGCCGATTGACCAAATTCAAATTGCGCTTTCGATGTCTCGAAAGCGCGACTTAGGATTAGATTTATATATAGCGTCGTTCTAATATAGATATTTTGACACAAAATCAGACTTTTTCTGAAATGACATTATAATTTCTTTCCATATTTCGCTTCTACGACTCCAATTATGCCAAACTACCAAATTTTGTAAAAATCGCGCGAGTAGTTTTTAAAAAGTTAGCTCTAAAAATTTTAGCTCGTCAATGTTAATTGAATTTGGTATACATTTTTATTAATATCTCTTTTTTTATTAAACTTACTTGATTCCTTCTTACACATTTCGAAATTCAGGTTCATTCCAAATAAAATTCGCCCTTTTTTAAGATTTACTTTTTAAATTTATATTTTTAAATAATTTTTATAAATGTTTCGAAAAAAATTTTGAATTACATTCTATAAAATGTTTACCGTCATCTTAAAGTAGACGTATTTAAGTATTCCTGCAAAAAATTAGAGTTTTTTATTCAAAATTTCCTAAGATATACGTGAATTTCTATATTTGCGCGCTTTAAATTTGGCATATTTCTTAAAAGCGATAGTAACACAAATGTGGTTTACGCACTTTGTTAAAATAATTTGAAAGTATGAACGATAACTTTCTTCCCTCTCTTCTGCAATGAAAAAAAGAAAAGGCAAATAGGTTACAAGAAATTAAGAAGTTCGTCAAGTAAATTATTTTTGGAGAAAACTGAAAAAATTACGCCAAGATAAATTTTTGAATTTCTTCGTAAATTTCGCACCGAATTTTACAAAATTCAATATTTAGGCATAATTTGAGTCATAAAATCGAAATATGGAAAAAAAAAAACAGCATGCCATTTCAGAAAAAGTCCGATTTTTTCGCAGTGTACTCTATACAAAGTTCCTAGTTGCGACCAAAGCAAAATTTATAAATTCTATATGCATCTGAAAAGAAACTGCATAAAAATATTTCAGTTTGAATGAAGTCAGTTCATTCTTTACAAGCAAGCCACTGCTCGCTTTCAAATCCTAATATTCTAACTCATTTTTTCGAGTGGCAACAGTCTCGTGCGTTGGAGATGAAAATGTTTTATTTCGAACGGTGTTGCTACTTCTGGCTTTTAAATCGTAGAGATCATTAATGAAAAATTTGTAAGTTTTACAAAATCTATACGTATAAAAAAGAATGTCTGTTTGTGTATTTGTTTGTTTGTTCGAGTTATTGATTTCTGATCAATTACGATAAATGAGTGCGAAAATTAGCGCTTTCAGAATTTTTAATTAATATTTCGGCTGATTAAAGTCGTACGAAGATGGGAATAGCCGAAATGGCTTCCCACGAATTTTTGGAATAGGGAATAATGCATTTAATGTTTGGCAATGCTGTTTTTATTTCATCGTAAAATTTAGAAATTTTTTATTAACAAACTGTAGGATTTGAAAGCGAGCAGTGGCAACAACTTTCGAAATAAAGGAGATTTTCATCTCCAGCTTGCGAGACTCTTGCCACTCGGAAAATTGAGGACGAAAATTATTGTTTTTCTGAGTTTTTAATGAATATTTCTGATTTTAGCTACTTTTTTGGGGGGGGGGAACTGTGGGCGTCGACCTTTTCCACCACTCAGAAAAAAATTGTAGAAAGTTTGGTGTGATAGTAGTGACTGAGTTATTAGAGGACAATGAAACACACAGACTTTCTTCTTTATATTTATATATATAGATAATTTAATTTTATATATTATACTTTATTTTTGGAACTGAAATGGGTCATTTGAAACTATGAAACTGGTAACTTGGCAACCCGCGAGTAAGTTACTGATGCCTTATATAGATACTATGCAAGAAATTATTATGTTACCTCCATGACGAACTGTCCTGTATATGTTCCAGTCATAGTAGAGCTTTGACCAGCTGCCAGAAGTCCAACAGCCCATATGTACATGCATGCCACTCCATACCGACAACCAAGGAACACGCCCTGCGTGAAAAGCAATTAAAAAAATTGTAAAATGCATATCAACAAGTCTCCATGCTTAAAAATACAAGCTAACGCACTTTTATTTATTCATACAATTAAATCCTAAATTAGGAGGATTATAGTTTAATATTGTATATGATTTATAAAAATTACACCGAAGGTTTTTCGTTTAAGAATTCTGCTCAACATAATTTTCTAAAGTTAAAATATATTTTCGGAGCTTTTCTGAAATTTGTATTGCTGCGTTATATGGGTTACAGGTGAAAACGTTATGAAGAAAACAACCCAGGGTGAAACGTCTTCGTACAGAACGCAGAACGCAAGAGTTGGACCCCCGTCCTGCGGCTGCCTTTCGGGGTGAGCTGTCCAAGTTCCTGACACCCCCTCGCCGACGACGCAGACCCCACAGTCCCGGCCCGGCCCTATGAAAGGCAATGGGACAAGCTGTCCCCGTATCGAAAATATGAAGACCAAATCCCCGACGACAAGGTCAGTGATCTCCGATCTAGCTCCACCACAGCCGAAGGAACAGACACGACAGCACCAGTACGGTTCCTGCCAACCTAAGAATAAACTCAGGCTCTAGTCCTGTGAAGACAACTTATATGCCCCCGTGGTTGAGACTGTCTAAGTACAGATCTCGTACAGAACATCGTGGGAGAAAATAAAGGAAGGAGAAAACATAGCAGTTCTAAAACATCGTCGTCGAAAATAAAGGTATTAAAAAACTTCGCAGTTTAAAATCATCGTCGTAGAAAATATCGTGATAAAAAACTAAAGTGCCTACAAATCACTGCATGACGATAGCATCGCAGGCATGCGTTTTTCAGGTTTCAAAATTGTAAATGCATATTTCCATTATGATTTGTGAACGCAAGAAAGAATTTTTATATTTTTTGTAATTAACTAACAAATATTTTTGGGAATTTAGAAATTGAAAATGAGTAGAAAACTAATGTAAGTGTAAGCAGTGAATTGAATTTTATAATTTGACGATTAATTAAATAATTTTAATAAAAGTAGCCCCATCGAATTACTCATCTTCCTTTTCTTATCCCTTTTCAGAATATACTTTACATGACAAGTTTTCAATAAAATCTTATGAAAGATATTAATTAATTAATGATCTTTATTAGTTAAATAATACATAAGTTTAAAATTCTATTAACTGCTATACCTAGCATTATTTTTCTACTCGTTTTCAATTTTTCAACTTTCTTCTTATTTTTTCAGCAAAACTTTATTACTTAATTCAAAAATATGAAACATTAAAGTAAAAATACTTAACATTTCTTCTTGCGCTCACAAATCATTATGAGAATACGCATTTACAGCTTTGAAAGCCTGAAAAAAAAAACACGTATGCAATGTTATCGTCATGCAATGATTTGTAGGTGTATTATTTTTTACCACGATATTTTCGGCGATGATGTTTTTAAATAGCGAAGTTTTTGAACAGCTTTATTTTCGATGACGATATTTTGTACCATGGTATTTCAGAGCTGCGATGTTTTCTCCTTGCTTTGTTGTCTCTCACGATGTTTTGTACGACGACGTTTTCCCTTTGTGATATTTTCTCCGCGACGTTTTCACCCGCGAATTGAATTTGCCGCTATGTTTTTGGCGGACACCAAGTAATGTTATGTTGTACAGAATCTCTCACATACCCATTTCTCAATATTGTGCCATTCAGCAAAACATAATATCTTAATCTATCTTTCAAATTTAGTCGGTCTGTAACCGAACGATTTACAAACAATAAATTATTATTCTTTAATAATTTAAGGTTTTTTTTTAAAGATCTCAGGAATTATTTGATAATGAATAACTCCAGTTATCTCTAACATCTATTGTTATTCATTTGAAGTCACTAGAAATTAAGCTTTCTATTAATTTATTTTCGAGGTTTTGTTTTTTCGTCATTTAAATAAGAGAAAAAGATAAAATAGCGTATTTTGTACTTTTAAAGAAGCTATTAAATTTTTTAATGAATATATATGTCACATTTATTGATTTACAACACAAACTAATTTATTGTAAATTATTGTATTTTATACATATTCATGTTATTTAAATCAAAAACATGTGACCTCATATCAGTTGGCAAACATGTAGCTTATTATCAGAAAAACAATTACATAATAAATAATTGCGTTATTACTGCATGTAAGCTTACTATTCTTTTTCATAGCGTGAATCATTTCATAGCCGTAACAAGTACTCACATTTTTTGGAAAGAAACATTATATTATTAATTTTATATGAATAATAATTTTATAATAAGGTTATTTTGAGCAATTTCAGATCAATAAAAACAATATTTTGGATAAATTTTAGTTGAATATAAGTAGGTTATGCTTTACACAAATCTAAATACATTTTTCTGTTTAAATTTAGTGGTAGAGATCACATAAATGAAAATTAGGGCTTTCAGTGGTTATTAAACCCTTACCATACTGATAATTGATTATCGTCTGCCATTCTTTAGTTCCCTACTTAGGAAATGTCTAATAATAGTGATGTTTCCTACAAAAAACATCTGTCATGGATTCATTTGGAAACACATTTGTGCTGTTCAATATTTTAATATTAAACTGCTTGTCAAAAAGAAATAAGTACTTATCCCTTTCAGTTTTAATATGTTTTTAGGATGGTGTTTTCGAAGTAAAAAGGAAAAAAGATATTTAAATGTTACAGATTCAGTTTTATTAGAAACTAACTTTTAACCGCGGCTTCGCTCGCGTTGATGTCCTTAAATTAGTTTCAAAGACTATTAAAAATAAAATAAAATAATTTGATTTTTTTTCTTATTGCCTGACCAGGATAATCAGAATAAAATTTTAGTTACTGTTACTTATTTTTTAAGTTAAAAATACACTCCGTGTAAAATTTCAGTACATACTGCCCTTCTTCATTGAGATAAAAGAATTCCATATTGATTCGCTAAGACGCTATTCTGAATAATTTTTAAAATCCGATTTGGATATAACAAACAAACATTGCAATTTTATCGTATGATTTTTTTTTGTTGTTTTACTAAAAAATTCTAAAATAAAATATAATTTAAAAAACTGAAAAACATGCTTTATTAAGGTATCTCACTACAAAAATAAATAATTTCCCTTACCAAGATTTCAAAAAGTTTAAAGTATTAACAAAACGTTAAAAACATTAATTCTTTTGAACTTTAAAACGAAACACGCTGAATAAAAAACGCGCAGACAAACTTTTACATCGTTTAACTAATTGTTATGAAACTTTCAACATTTAATGTTTATACAACGACAATGATTTTAAGCTATAAAATCTATTAGATAGTTTAAGTTTCAACAGATAGGTTACATTTATAGCATATAACCTTTTCTAATATATCAAAAATATTTCTTGAAAATTTCATGATGATCGGTTAAGTAATTAAGGCATGAAAGCGTAACAAACAAACGAATAAACACACAAACAAACTCACATTCGTATTTATAGTATTAGTTAGGATTTTAAATTATTCCTGAATTCTTAAAGGGATAATATGTAAAAGCGCAGCCATAACGCTTAATTTTATCTTTAACAATGTGTAAACATTTCAAAAATAGTTATCCTTTCATCCTTTCATCTACAGAACTACTTTATTCTATAAACATGATTTCATCTAGAGAACTACTTTATTCTATAAACATCATTTCACCTAGAGAACTACTTTATTCTACAAACATCATTTCATCTAGAGAACTGCTTTATTCTATTAATATCCTTTCATCTACAAAACTACTTTATTCTATAAACATCATTTCATCTAGAGAACTACTTTATTCTATAAATATCCTTTCATCTAGAGAACTACATTATTCTACAAACACCATTTCACCTAGAGAACTACTTTATTCTACAAACATCATTTCATCTAGAGAACTACTTTATTCTATAAACATCATTTCATCTAGAGAACTACTTTATTCTAAGTCATACAATTTATTGTTATGGATAGAAAGCTGTAACTTACTCCTTTGTAAATATCGCCTTCGACAGTGTCGTTGTTATTCTGAAAGAAAAAGATAAAAAAGCAAATCTCAGAAAGCACTTCACTTTTCTGCCGTCATTAAAGTTACATTTTTCAACAACTTTTCAAAATGAATATTTTTTGAAAATGTGAAATATAAAACTGTTCGAATTCCATTGGGCAAGTCTTTGTCGGAATGCGATATACAAGTTCATTTGCACTTTAAACATTTTGCGTCTAATTTGCATTTAAGAAAAACAAAAAAAATATTACGCAGAATACTTTATTTTTTTAATGTTTTTCTGACAACATTCGACATTTACTGCTTTGAGACTGCACTGATATTAGTAAAATATACAGTATACAGTCAAACTTTTGCAGCATTTGATGTAAATTTAGAACTTTAATCTGCTTTTAAAAATAATACTAATTTAAAACGTGAAAAATAGTGTCCCGTTGTAAAAACAATTGTACAGTTTAACTTCGTTGAGAGCAATGAGGTTGCAAACTGTATAAGTATTTAAGATGCGGCTTTTAGCAGAGAGAGAGAGACTTTTCGCTGCCTTATCACGCCGTACTTTTCAGTTAGTTCATGTCTACCCTTAAGAGCGAGAACTTAGTTCTCGCTGATATTTAAAGATGTATTGTAGTTTTTTGCATTCCGCTCACTACATACGTAGTGTTAAAAGGCCAATCTTCGCATTACTATTCTCTGTAAACCATCTAAATTTAGTTATTATTTAGTTAAGTTAGTTTATTTCTTATTTTCTACGTTTTAGCCTATAAGTGCTGGCCTCTGTATCCCGAAGTGCGGGAACGGCTGTACGCTGTGAGAAATAAAGGGTAAATTTAACCCTTCTTATCCCTTATCTTCTTATCGTTGTATCTTCTACCACACGCACGAACGTAGTTTTGAGTAAGCTCCCTGTTTCTACTCAAGACTTCAGTTATGTTTCCAAAGGCAACTAGAAGGAACATAAATCCTGACAGCATGAATGCGGAAATTTATACACTAGTAATTAAATTTAAAAGTGTTACTAATTATTCAAAGACATTAAAATACCCTTATTATTTATGTCAATTATAAGATAACAAGTATAAAATTGTGCTACTGGGATATGTATTTGAGTACCAGATATGCAAATAAGGCTAATGTCAGAAAATCATAAAAAGAAACGTAATTGATAGCGCGCATATATATTGTCTGAACGTAAGGATGCATATCTGTGTTATATTAATGTGGCCAGTTGCCTAAGATTTAAATTTAAATGTGGCCAGTTGCCTCAGATTTGGTCAAACGCAACTGGACGTTTCCAAGAAGCTGAATATTACCCAAAGTATAATCTTAAGAATCTGGAACGGGTTCTTAAACATGTCGAGAGTAACTTCAACTTTAGAAGATGTATTTGTTATTGTTAGCCCGAAGAAACCAATTTCAATCATTAGTCTGTTCACTTGTGACTTCTCAGCAGACACTGTATTCGCATAAGCAAATTTATTGTTTACCAAAGAACATGAACATCGTCTTCATGAACATTGCCTTTATTCGAGAACACCACTTAGCTATATTTCGCTTTCTGCATCATCGAAAGGTGAGCATTCAACTCTTTAAATGGTAACTCAAGAAAATGAAATTCTCTCTGCAGCAGTAAGCCCAGTAAAAACCTGTCTGAAAAATTTTGTCTTTCGCTTCAAATGTAGTCACTTTCTCTGCCTGGCACTATATTCCCCTATTTTTGAAGTGGGGAATCTATTGTATTAAACCGCAACTCTGCAGTGTCGACACCCAAATAATTTTTAAAGCATCGCAAACATCTTAAGAGAGAGGAAGTTTTATTCTTCAGTAGAACTCCTTGAAGTTAAAAATTCCTGTGTTTCCTTTCGTAGCGCTGACTTTGACCAATACTTTTGTAATGCTGACTGCTAGCGGTTGCTTTGATGAAGGGAAGGAAAACATGCTTTGCAGTGAAAACTGGAGGTGCTTACTTCTAGCCCTCTGGCTAATTATATGTTATATAAGCTGGACTTTGTAAACTTTCATAGTATATCTTATAAGCCATCTATCCCTGATGGCGGTTTCCTTGTGGGGAGGGATCATGAACATCGGCCACAGGAAATTCATGACAGAGGCTCTGTAACAGCGCAGAGGTTACAGAATACGACTTCTATAAAGCGATATCTCGTAGAAAAATGGTTGCCATTGCCTCAAGAGGTTGCAATTCAGCCTGTTGGTTGTAGGAAGGTATTTCATTCCCCTCCTACAACCCGAAGGAGGCATTTTTCTATCAACCACCCTGGGGACCTCGCCCTCTGGGGTTTACAGGCTCCTTTGTCACTCTTGAAGATGTTAATGCCATTGCCAGATCTAGACTCAAAGAGAAATTTATTAAGAGCATCAGATATGTGAGATTGATGCAAACAGAGAAATCACAAAGACCATTACTAGACTGAGAGCAGGCCATTTTGGAGGAATGAAAATTAATGAAGAAGGTACCAGATCATATAGAACTTGTAGAACCTGCTCCGAAACGGAGCTTTTTCCAGAACACATCTTCCCCCGTCCGACAATACTTGCAGCTCTGCAAAGCTTGGGGAAATTTCCTTTCCAGGGAGAGCTGGAAGGAACAGTGGAAGGAACAGTGGATAGTGAAACGACAGTGGAACTGGCAAAGGCATGGATCCATTTGACTTATCAAAGGCCACCAGGACCAGGTTACGGAATATAGATAAAGTAGATGAATAAGTAGATGAGGTTCTGTGTCTTCAAATAAACTTATTAAGGAATAGTGTAGATTTGCGTTAAGTCGCAGCCCAAGTATAAATTGAAGGATCTATGAAAAAAAATTAAATTAATGTGTGGTAATAATATCTTTTGCTGTTGTCGCTGATATTTATAATTAATAAAATTTATGAACACGAACTCATTACGATTTAGACAACTAGCAGTTGAAGTTATTATTTATGTCAATTATAAGATAACAAGTATAAAATTGTGCTACTGGGATATGTATTTGAGTACCAGATATGCAAATAAGGCTAATGTCAGAAAATCATAAAAAGAAACGTAATTGATAGCGCGCATATATATTGACTTAAGCCGTACAAGGTATCAAATTGGACAATTGTAACAAAGCTTTCTTTTCCTCAATTAATTTATTTGTACACTTTATTGCAACAATGATTACAAAGATATTTTTCCATTTTCTTGTCAACTCCAGCCGATAAATCGTGTATCCATCCTTCTCATTTTAGGACTGAATCATATTCTCTTCGCGGTCTTCCTTACAAATATTACAGGGAGACGAACACGATGTGAAACAATATGGTTGACTGAGGGGGGGTAACTCATTTTGCCGAAAGAGTCGCAGTTGGCGTGGTATTATGCCTAATATTTAAATGGTAAGACTTAAGCTGTGGTACGATTTGGGCAGCCTTACCTTCTTTGCTTATGGATGGTAATGCTCCACTCAGTTAGTTCTTAAAGTGGCTGAATGTCTTCAAACTGGAAAAAATATTGTTCGAAGTTATTAGCCACAAACTCACTTGATCTAAATTCTTTTGAAGATATTAGGATGTTCTAAATTGGTGAATCGAGGCGCTGGGATTCGGAGTCTATGGAAACTCCAGTTTTCCTCTCTAGAAATAGGATGTTTGATTCCATAAGATATCCTATATACCTTAAATAACAGTGTGGAATAATGTTATTATGTGAGTTTTTCTGCCAGATCAGATGGTATATTCCATTAAATAATTATAGTTGCAAGCAAATAGAAAAGGCAATTTCCTGTTTTTAAATAGTTTTGCAGTTTTATACAAGCAGTTTTAGACTTATTTAACTTCAAACAAGATGATACGTCTTTGCAAAAGTTTAGGCCCAATTTCTATATGTTCTTTTGACTTGTAATAAAACTTTAGTTTGATTTTAATAATTCTTTAAATTTTGATAATAATTTAATTTTACTCTGAATTTTGATTGGGCGCTTTCGTAAGTAGACATATGATTATATTTGTTTCTGTCTTGCTGTTATTATACAAAAAGTATTGATTATTTCCTCGTAGTTTTATATATATATATATATAATATTGAACATTAAAAAAGCCATCATCTAGGAACTTAACTCGAATTCTAAAAACATTTTACGAAAGATAAAAGTATGCAGAAAAAACATAACAGAATCGTAATAACTGCATTACTCATATTTTCGAAAACATGCATTAAAAATAAAATCAGAAACCATGCATTATGAATCCAAAAAGGATTGCTTAAAATAAACCAGAAAACATGCTTACTTCTCAAACCAAAATTTAAGAAAACGATTAATTATTCTATGTTATCAATTTTACTCAATCCACAAAGAATTTATCAATTTTAGTCAGCAGGCGATCGTAATCTTAGGTGAAGCGACTTTTAAGTAAATTAAGGTTGAATTAAATATGTTTCCTTTATTAATAAGATAAATTAATCAGAGTAATAAATATAATATCTTACTTGGAAGACGTCTGTTACATTCAAACCTTCATTTACACATAAATCCAGCTGAAAAAGGAAAAGAAATCAATTAAATAAATTACTTTAAAAATACAGCTCATATCAGTAACTATCAAAATGAGAGTTCAAACAATTTTGTATTGATAATTTAATAATTTACAAAATTCGGAAATTATTTGCATTTATAAATTACAAAATTAATATAGTAGCATGTCAAATTCTAATCTGGCATGATTTTGTATTAAGAAAGATGAATGTTTTCTAGCAATGTATATTAATCTAATTATTTAAACACAGCTCAGACAAATTAACTACTACCCACGGTCTGAGAGTAATAATCCTATTTCTTAGATTAGTTTGTTTTTATTTTACTTATTTATTTATTGTCTTTTGAGGCAAGTTTAAGGAAAATAAGTTTGAATTTATAATACACTTTTAATTTGTTAGTTTGAGATTTATTTCGTAACTTCTAGTTTTGTTCAAATCAAAACACAATTTTATAAGATCGTAAAACTTCTTTCATAGCAAGTATTTAATTAACAAGATCTGGCGATTTTCGAAAAACTGAAACAATCTCGATGATAGTTCGTGAACCATTTTCAACCAGAAACGATAGTGCACCGGAAGAAAAGAAAAGTGAGCCGCAACTTGAGGTCATAGAATGTGATACTAAGAGAAGTGCACCTTAGGGGAAATTCCTCTTAATAAATCTGCGATCTGTCTCGAATAAATCTGCAAATTTTACAATAATTTTAATTCGGACAAGCTCGACAAAATTTCTCAAAAAATATTCGCTACATTTGGACTGTGTAAGCAAACATTCGTATCATGAAATTCAATAAAAGCTTTTTACGATCAGTCATCTTCAACGATCATTTACAACAAATTATAACAACCCCATTACAAAATTAACAACTGAAATAAACTCTCTCATTATCCACTCAAACACTACTGCAAAGTGGTCAATCGTTGGTTTCTACTTTTCCGCCAACCTATCGCGTGGCTTTTTTTTTAAAAAAAAAAAGGCAGGTGCGGTGAGAATTACATAAAACAGCAACAATGATTTAAGGAAATTAAGCAACTCAAGAACATTTATAGTGATACAGCAAAACACTAAATTCAAACTGCGTTTTTCACGTCTCAAAAACGTACGTGACTTAGAATATATATTAGATTTATATGTAGCATCATTCTAACGTAGGTATTTTGTCACAAAATGGACATTTTCTGAAATGACATGACAATATTTTTCCATATTTGGATTCTACGACTCAAATTATGCCTAAATATTAAACTTTGTAAAATTTGGTGCGAAATTTACGGAGAAATTCAAAAATTTATGTTGGTGTACTTTTTTTTCAGTTTTCGCCAAGTATAATTTACTTGGCGAACTTCTTAATTTATAGCAAAATAATTTTTCTCTTTTTTTTTTTTTTGCATTGCAGAAGAGCGGAAAAAAAATGTCATCGTTCATACTTTGAAATAATTTTAACTTAGTGCGTAAACCTCTTTTGACGTTATTATCGCGCAAAAAAAGATGCCAAATTTCAAAACATCCCAATATGTAATTTTATGTATATCTTAGAAAGTTTTGAATAAAAAACTAATTTTTTGCAGGTGTGCCTAGAAATACATCTACTTTAAAAGGATGTTAAAAATTTTATAGGTTATAATGAAAACGTTTTCGAAAAATTTACAAAAAATACTTAAAAATACAAATTGTAAAAATTGTGCGCATTATATTTGGATAAAGCCTAAATTTCGAATTCAGGAAGAAGGAATCAAGTAAGTTTTAGAAAAAAAGGGATATTAATAAATATATACCAAATTCAATTAATATTGAGGAGCTCAAATTTTGAGAGCTAATTTTTTTAAAAACTACTCGTGTGATTTTTACAAAACTTAGTAGTTTAGCATAACTTGAGGGGTAGAATCAAAATATGGAAAAAAAACTGGCATGCCATTTCAGAGAAAGTCTGATCTTCTGTCAAAATACTTATAAATAAATATACCTTGTTAGAATAATTGCTTTATATAAATCTAATATATATCCTAAGTCGCGATTTTGAGACATGAAAAACGTAAGTTGAATTTCATCAATCGGCCCAGTTGAACGGGAGATATAGAACAGTCCCATTTTTTCTCGCAGTGTACCTTTACTTTTCATGATATATAACAGCATTTTGTGCCTTTATGATCGAAAAAACTTAAACGTAAAATGCCATTTTTCTTGCGGCTCTCGGTTCCTTGTTTTTGAATCCCTAATATGGCCTTTGACCAATATCTTGCTTAGCCCTGGTTTTAACAATATAAATAAGTCAGGTAGAGTAATTATGTTTCCACAGAGTGTAAGGAAAAGTAGTAGCAATTTAATCCTCAGTGCTAATAATCAATAATAACAGCAACAATAGTAATGAAGAGAAGTAGCAACAACAAGATAATAAAGGCAAAATAATTTACCACTTCACTATTGGTTTTCCCACTCAACCCTCGTGCGAAAACTGACACTACGAATATATTGATGATGAGTGACACGAAAAGTGCGATGCCAGATTCAATGAAATAATATCGGTTAGCATCCTTCACTTCCTCTTTGTTCTTCCTGTTGATGTTTCTACTCTGAAAAGAAATATGAATTAAATTAAATACAGTACTATATGAAATTATATCGTTTTTTATTATATCGTTATGAAATTATATCGTTTATATTTTGTTCTTCCTGTTGATGTTTCTACTCTGAAAAGAAATATGCATTAAATTAAATACAGTACTATATGAAATTATATCGTTTTTTATTATATCGTTATGAAATTATATCGTTTATATTTTGTTCTTTCTGTTGATGTTTCTACTCTGAAAAGAAATATGCATTAAATTAAATACAGTACTATATGAAATTATATCGTTTTTTATTATATCGTTATGAAATTATATCGTTTATATTTTGTTCTTTCTGTTGATGTTTCTACTCTGAAAAGAAATATGCATTAAATTAAATACAGTACTATATGAAATTATATCGTTATGAAATTATATCGCTTATATTTTGTTCTTCCTGTTGATGTTTCTACTCTGAAAAGAAATATGCATTAAATTAAATACAGTACTATATGAAATTATATCTTTTTTATTATACCGTTATGAAATATATCGTTTATATTTTGTTCTTCCTGTTTCTACGCAGCAGCATTTCTGTGTATTACTATTTTCCCATTCACACACTGAACAGTTTATACAGGGTGTATCAGTACAGAGGTGACAAACTTTCAGGAGAGATATAGTACGCCTAGACGATGGGAAATCACATACCAATGCATGGTCGGAAACGCTTTCCTGGAGCGGTAGAGTCGACACAAAAGTCAAGAAATAAAGGACACAAACGGGGTGAGAAAACATGCTTATTACTCGGAGTGCAACAAAAACAAAGAAATTAAGAGACAAAGGTTAAAGATTAAAAAATTAAGAGACAAAGATCATCATCAAAGAAGGTGCTCTAAATTACGACCCAGACCATGATATAGGAACCGTGCGTCATGCATCTTCCATTCGTGATGCAGACCTTCCATGCGCCAGAAAAGTGAGACCTGCATCAGGGTTCGCGGTCATAATTTCGGAAACCTTCTTTAATGACGATCGTTGTTTCTTTTATTTGTAGGTTTCTATAGGCTTTTCTTTAAACATAACAAAACATGTTTTGTCTCACTGTCCGTGTCTTTCCTTTTTTACTTTTTATGTCGTCACTACCACGCAAGGAAAGCGTTCCAAACCATGTGATTTCCTATCGTCTAGGTGCACGTGACTGGAATTTGTCGTGAAAGTTTGTCATCGCTGTACTGATACACCCTGTATTATTCTATTCATTACATACAGGCCAAATTACATAACAATGAATTAGTAAATTCCTTGAAATTGTATATATTGCATTCCTTCTTTGAGGCTGCGCTGAGAAGAAAAAGATAAAGTATATAATCCAGCAGTGTATTCCAGTGTATGGTGTATGGTGGTGAAGACTGTGTCCTCAAGAAGTAGGTGGAGACTACGTGTGTCTTTTCAGTGTACGTGAAAACTGTGTATTCTCCCCTACGTAGATGAAGACTGTGTGCCCTCCCGATGTGCCTCATCAACTTGGCCAACAGCAGTGAATCATTCCGTAGTGTGGCAATTTCAAGGCATGGCATGGATACTATCAGTGGAATATAGCTATGGAAGACAAGACTGTAACAGAAATCTAGTACGGATGATTTACTAAGCTGCCGAGTATCTGTCTAAGTGAGCTTTAAGAAGACTCAACTCATGTTGTACCAATTAAGTACATTCATCTGTTATTCATCATATGGTTTTACTAACGTATTATAGTCTGACATATGTTCATCTGTTAAACTCTAGGAAAGCAGCCATTGAATTTTATGTTTCGAACTTACAGCAAGTGTACTTACTGCTTTGGTAGCGAACCAAGTTTTACACTACTGCGTATCAATCTCAAAGAACCTTCAAAAATCAAAACAACAGTATAACGATATTAATACACAGTCCAGTCACATTAATGTGACCACCACGTACTTTACATGTCAGAGTTAAATAACCAATCACAGAAGGCAGGTGGCAGCACAGTGCAGTTGAGCGTATATAAAGGGTGTGTGAGGGCTTCGGAAAACATTTCAATCGTTGGCGTAATGCAGAAACGAAGCGATTTATCCGACTTCCAAAAGGGCATGATCATTGGCTTTCGGGATAAGGGGGGAAGCATTTCCGAAACGGCTGAGTTTGTGAACTGTTCGCGTGCCGCCGTGGTAAAAGTGTACCGTGCATGGCAAAATGGGACTGTCCAAAATCAGCGACGTGGCAAATGTGGTGCACCACGGGCCATAGATGACAGAGGCGAACGACGGTTGCGGAGATGCGTTCGGGCAGATAGACGGGCTACCGTTGAGCAACTGACCACCAAAATGAACCAAGGGGCTACCAAAAGTGTCTCCCAAAGTACTATTCAGCGAACATTGCTGCGTCTGGGCCTCCGAAGCAGACGCCTGGTTCGTGCACCTATGCTGACTGCTGTTCATCGACGGCGAAGGCTAGAATTTGCACGCCAGTACAGCAGCTGGACGTCCACTGAGTGGCGACAGGTTGCGTTTTCGGATGAATCGCGTTTTATGCTCCATCGGACAGATGGACGTTGGCGTATAAGGCGTGAAACCTCTGAAAGGAACCACCCTGCAACCATTGCCGGAACGGTCCAAGCTGGAGGCGGGAGCATTATGGTCTGGGGAATGTTTTCCTGGCATTCTCTAGGTTCACTGATCATTGTGGAAGGCACAATGGATCAATACAAGTACGCATCTGTCCTTGCGGACCATGTTCACCCCTACATGCGCATTGTTTTTCCTCAGGATGATGGCATCTTCCAGCAGGACAATGCGAGGTGCCATACAGCTGCCAGTGTATGTGCGTGGTTCGAAGAGCACCAGGATGAGTTTACCGTCCTCCCCTGGCCAGCAAACTCACCTGACTTAAACCCAATCGAGCATCTGTGGGACCATCTCGATCGAGTTGTTCGCGCCATGGATCCTCAACCGCGTAATCTAGCGCAGCTGGCCACGGCATTAGAGTCGGCATGGCTCAACATCCCAGAGAACACCTTCAGGGACCTATGTGACTCTCTTCCTGCACGTCTCGCAGCAGTCCGCTCTGCGAAAGGTGGTTATTCTGGCTTTTGACAGATGGTCACATTAATGTGACTGGACTGTGTATTTTTTTGTGTTGCAAATGTTGTTTTCGATTAAAGAAATTAAATTCAGTTTTATTAGATTTAAAAGTCTAATAACAATAATAATAACTAGAACGCTTAAGCACTTACCTTAACTAAAGAGGAATGTAAATAAAGATTGTGAGGTGTGATCATCGCTCCTACAATACCGACAGCTTGTAACAAAATTTGGCTGGTGCAGTCGGCACATCCGGGTATGAAAAGACCTTTAACGACTTCCACCTGATCAGGTTTAGCAACTCCATACTGAAATGGAATACAATACATAAGAATGCCGTCGTTTGTAACTAAATTGCATTAAACTTTTATTAAAAGATCGACAATTATTTGATCAACTTTCACATGACTTCATTTACAGTAGTTATATATGTAATTCAATAATCTGTAGAAAAATATTATTTGCTGTTATGCTGCTGTCTATATACAGGGTACAAAGGAAAGTATACAAGTAATCATTTAATTTCTGAACTAGCAATGTCTTCTTCACAAAGATAAAACTATTCCCAGAAAATGCATAAATTATTGGAAAAACCAATAGAAATGAGGGGAAGGTATGAAAATCATCAATGAAAGAGGAAGAAAATCACTCTTAGCAGGAAGGAAGTAGGTACCTAGCAC
>KK117203.1:58412-112083 GCA_000611955.2 Stegodyphus mimosarum
AAAAAGGAGGAATCTTTTTTTTTAATTTATTACGTGCATAGGCATCCCTGAGGCACTACATGAAAAGGGAGGGATAGCTTGTGGAGATCTTTTTAAGGGAAACTGGCTCGTATCCACGTTACGCATGAGGAAACCCAAGAAAACGCCCATGCAACCAGCCCGTTCGCCGAGACTCGAACCCTGGACCGAACTACCAATGTTCAGCAGCTTTTACCGTTCGGCCACTGGTGGGCCTGTAAGCAAAATTTGATTTTTTGAGTTTGATTTATTTAATTATGATTAAGTACTCGAGGACCATCTGTCTAATGGAAGGGAATCCTTAGGCAGATAGTCCTCGACTGCTTCGGAAGGGACTCTTAGTGGAATGAGAAAGGAGTCCTTAGTGGAAGACTTTCTAAGGGAAACTGGCCTTAGAAAGCAAAATTTGATTTTTTGATTTTGGTTTATTTGATTATGATAAAGCATTCGAGGACTATCTGCTTCATGGAAGGGAATCCTCAAGCAGATACTCCTCGAGTGCTTCGGAAGAGACTCCTAGTGGAATGGGAAGGGAGTCCTTAGTGGAGGACTTTCTAAGGGAAACTGGCTCGTATACACGTTATACATGGTAATACCATGAAAACTTCCATGCAGCTAACCCCTTCGCCCGGATTCGAACCCCAGACCGAACTATCGGCGTTCAGCGACTTGACCACTCGGCCACTGATGGCAAGAAGTCTTGTGATTGGCTGAAGGAAAGAACTTACCTGACAAGGCTTGAAATTGTCACGTTACATACTTTAAAAAAATGTAGAAAATCACCTAATTAACAGATTTTGGTCAGTCTTACTTTAAAAGAGAGCGAAGGTCGGCTTTCATTATTTATAAAAATTTGACGAATTTAGAGCCGAAAATTTTTTAATGTGAGAACTTCTAAACTATTATAGCAATAACTATGTAAAAATACAATTGATTTTGATAAAATCAGAAACCAAATTGGTAAATTAAGTTAAAAATTCAAAATAAATTTCCTTTAGAAGACTACAGTCGATTTATTTGGTGATGCAAACACTAATATTCTATGTTTATTAGCTCGATCGTTGTGTGAGGATCTGTGTAAAAAGTTCCCTCACGATTAAGTAAATTTAAGAAACAAAATTCAACATCCAAGTTTGATCAAGTTACAGAGATTGGTTTTCTTTGCGAGCATAAACTAGTTTCAGTCTCCTATTAGATTTAAAACGAATCATCGTTTCGTTTGATGCAACTATAGAGATTTGAAAAGGTTTAAAATAACCTTTTTGTTTAGAAAGACAAATGCATTTCTTGTGTTCACAGAAATCAACCATCACTTGTGGCGATGCAACTAAAGTAACAGACAAATTTAAATTAAAACGTAGGCTAGTAGTCAAAGACTACAAGAATAAATTTAAATTTAAGTTGGTTGAAAACTCTAACAGGCGTAACAATTTAAGTGTAAGCAACAGATAACGCAGCTCTGAATAATTACAAACTTAAACGAGATGGCAAAACTAAAGTAACGGGGCCTCAAGATGCGGAAACATGCTCTGTCTTATAGCTCAAGAGCCTCAACCTTTAATAATCTTTGATTCATTTCCATTTCTGGTGAGGAAACGGAAAGGAGAAGTTATAGTAAAGGGTGAAATTATAAATAACTGTTTAATGGAAAATAATAGTGTTGCGAAAAATTCGGCGGTTGCGCCTGTATGTAAGCTTTCCGGCATAGCACTAGGGTTGCCATAAAATAGTGTATGGTAGGGTTGCCAGATTGGCGACTTTATCGCCCATTTGGCGACCAAATAGGCGATATCCCATGGTCCAATCGGGAAGCTTCTAGAATAATTTCCTGTCGAGATATTTCTCGAAACGTGTGGAACTTAAAGAAATGCTATATAAACCCTTGCGTTTAGGAGAGCGGTTAGTTGCGAAGAGATTGTGAAGTATTGTGAAGTGTTGCGAGCAGTGTGATTAGTTGTGAGAATAGCTGCTACGCGAGAGTTTTGGTGAACGGAAAGCAATCGAGATAGTGCTTTGCCGTGAAGCTATCTTTACAGTATAGCTTGACAGTGTATTGGTGATTGTTCCACGGTGTTTTATTATAAGTTTAGTGTTGTCGTGAAGCTACCTTTACAGTTACAGCCTGAAGCTGTGTTGCTGATCGTTTCAGCGTATTTATTGTAGATTTTCGACGCTTTTAAAGGTAATTTTGGAACTGTGCTGTAAATAGTGATTCCTGTAAATAAATTGTGCTTTTTATTGTTCTGCATCGTGTTTTCATCGGATACTCTCAAATCTACGAACCCGTAAAAACGCAACAATTGTAAGCTTTAAAGTTATTTCAAAATGCAGGGAATATAACGAAATTCATAACTTTGCGTTTTTCTGTCCGTGAACTAGGAAATGCGTCAAATTATTTCTATTATTACAGCAGATAGATACGAGCTTAAAGTTCCGGGAGTTTAGTGTTTCCTTAATTTAAGTCTATAAGGTATTTCTCCCACCTTCTTCGCATGCCTTCGTGGTGTAATGGTCAGCACGCTGGGCACGTATTCCAGAGGTCCGTGGTTCCAGTCTTGGTGAGGGCATTGCTCATTTTTCAATACTTCTGCTTCAAATATCTAATGTCTCTACACTGGCACCCGAACTAAAAAGTGGAGGATGATGATTCTTCACCACCGGAATTTGGCGGTTGGGTCCCGAAAACCCCAGTCGCTCTTTAAAATTGGGAATATATAAGGTATTTCTCCCGCCTACTTCGCATGCCTTCGTGGTGTAGTGGTCAGCACGCTGGGCGAGTATTCTAGAGGTCCGTGGTTCGAGTCCTGGCGAAGGTGTTGCTCATTTTTCATGACTTCTCCCTCCAAATAACCTAATGTCTCTACAAGTCTATTGCATTAATCTTTTCACGGATGATCATATTTTCCTGACTTCATGTTCTTTAAAAATGTGATATGGATTATTTTTGGTTTCAGTATAGCTGTGAAAAGAGTCTTTTTCGGGCTTTATTTGAAAATAGAAATTTTCGCTGAGAAGGGCAAACCTGGAATTTGTTTCCTAGTTCATCTTATTTCGATTTACGGATACAAGCATCATCATGATTTGCAATAAAGCTGCCTGAACTGAATGCCCATTAAATTTCAATCCATAATTTTGACCAGCTGGATGCTTCAGTATTCAAATAACCAAGTACAGTTCGACCGTCTCAAACGCAACCCTGGCTGGCATTCTGCCAAAACACATAGACTCGTCCAAAAGGGGCGTTATTACTTGCTGCGAATTGAAAGCCTTCTCTCCTCCGGAAAGAGAGAATGGAGGGAAAGAAAGTTCCCATCCTTTCCACCCTATTTTGAGAATAATTCGGTCCGAATGGCGCATGCGTGTTTACTCTCATGGTCGCGGATGAGGCGATCGAACTATATTTATGATGTATTTGAATCAAATCTAGTACATTTCACTCATTTTTAGAGATAAATTTAATCGAGTAAAGTGGTTAAGAATTATATTAGCAAAACCTGTAATGGTTACCATGTTTAAAAGGATTGCCCACATACTAATTACTTAAATTTTCCGAAGAATTTTCTTCAAACGTTTATAATACATCTCATGTAAGGAAAATTGAAAAGGGGTCACCCGTGACAAAGAGGAAATTCAAGGTCTTAAAAAGGTGGCTTTCGATTCATCTCTGATTTTCACCAGAAAAAAATTTATAAAGCAAATAAAAGATTTCACGTGAATGCTTTTCATCCTATAAATCAAGCTGGATGAATTTTTCGCAAGTTAATTAATCAAAACTGATCTGCATTTGAAAGACTTTTGCTTTAGACTTTGTTTACATGAAACTTCCGGATAACTTTAGGTATTAAGTTGATTGGAGACTTTAAAAGCATAAAACAGGATCATACGATTGCACACTAAATGCACATTTGAGTATGACATTTGAAAAACTTACCTCATATCCGAAAGTAATTGCCATGACAGCAATTAGAAAAGCAAAGAACGCTTCTAGTTTTCGAAGTCCGTATTTATCCAGGAATAAAAATGTGAATGTGTCGAATATGGTTAATAGAGCTCCACCATATAAAGGAATGCTATATAAATAATGAATGAAAAAAATGAGAACCAATAAATTTATTATGATATATTTTACAACTGACAATAAAATATCTGTACTGAAGAATATTTTATTTGCTTAACATTAGAATTACGAAGTGTTACATTCATGGCCCAAAATATGTTTCATTACCCGCATTTTCTTTACTTTTCAAAACAAAATTCTATAATTTTGATTTTTCATGCACATTCAAAATCATTACTCAAACGGAATTTAAGTAAAATTGAATTAGACCTTTATTTTCCAAGAGATGTTATACCTAGAATTATTAGCGTGGGTGATCGCTGAACCTAAGGTGAAAAAAACCATTATTTTTCTTTTCAAGTGCTCTTAACCTCTTATTGTTGAGCATTTCGGAATACGAAATGTAACGCCCTTAATTATTGCAGGCATTTTGCAAGAAGAGAAATGGAGATGGTTTCAAAAGGATTTGAAAGATTTGAGTTTCAAATTTTTTTCTGGGACATCAAGCCATTGTATATTAAATTAATTATTTCGTATGATACTGTTGCGCTCTACGGGTTAGTGGATTTAGAGTAATTGATGACAACACTTGATGAAGAATCAAAGCACAATTTATTAGCCAGTAAGCACTATTACACAGGACAGTTTCAAAGACAAGTTTACACTCCTCGAAAAACTGCGACAAATACGCTGAAATAACACAGCCTTCAAGGCTATCAAGCTACAAAGGTGAAATCAGCTTCACAGCAAAGCACCAAAGTATCTTCCGAATGCTAAGATTATGGTACTGCATCGGTCAAATAATTTCCAATACCGTTATGAACAGTTCATAAACAAACTTCAGCTTTTCCTAATTAAAAGGCTGTGAAAAATACCTATTTATATGGTCTTGATATTTTTATCTTGGATTAGCCAAACTTCATTACTATTTTGAAGGATATATTTTTCCTCGTCGTTTAATGTTATCTAAATAGCTGCTGACAAGCATGATCGTATTAAGCGGCACCTAGTGTTCATCTATTTACACTAAAGTTAAAATAATCCGTTTACAATTATTTGATATTACAGAAAACTCATTTTTTTCATAGGAATTCCTTACCGTCTATCAGAGAGTAGGTAGAAAGCTATAGCTGTTCCGATGACTTCTTGCATGTCAGCTCCGATGATTGTAATCTCTAGCATAATCCATAGGATATAACGAGGTAGGGGTGCAAACCTTCTTCTACATGTTTCCGCCATGTCCTGTCCAGTAACGGCTCCCAGCCTTGCCGCCAAACGTTGAATGAAAAGCCCAACGATAGTTGCCCACATGAAAATCCATAAGAGAGCATATTTGGCCAATGTACCTCCCTTGAGATCAGCTTCGATATTACCTGGATCCAAATAGGCGATACTCATGAGAAACCCAGGACCACTGAACATCCATAGTTTCTTGAAGCTGAATTTGTACTGCAAGATAAATTTAAGAAAATATTACTCATCAATCAAGTACTTTTTTTTGGTAGTTAATGCTCTAATGAATTTTCAAGAAGTAGAATTCAAGGTAACATTTATTATATCTTTTATTCGTAATTTCTTGAAATTGAATTTGTACTGCAAGATAAATTTAACAAAATATTACTCATCAATTCAAAGTACTTTTTTTGGTAATTAATGCTTTAATGCATTTTAAAAAGTTTTTTTCCAAATGGTTGGCCCAAACCATCCACAGACGTTGGCCACTAACAAGACCAGAAGCGTTGGTCATTTTATTATGGAAGCACCTAATAGGTAAGCCACCTTTGCCTACTTTGAAGGGACGGACAAATGACCTTCTCCGGGGTTCGAATCTGGACCCTTTCGTAACGCAGTCGGCGACCCTAACTGCTATACTGTTCTGGACAGCTGTTTAAAAAATAAATAAATTAAAAAAGGTAGAATTCAAGATATTTATTGCAAATTTATCTTGAAACTAAATTTGTATTGTAAGATTAATTTAAGAAAATACTACACAATTCAAAATATTTTTTGGCAGATGAGGCTTTAATGATATTTTAAAAGAGTAGAATTCGAGATGTTTATTACGCCTTTTATCCATAATTTCTTGAAACTGAATTTTTACTGAAAGATAAATTTTAAAAAATATTACTCGTCATTTAAAATTATTTTTTTTGGTAGTTAATGATATAATAAATTTAAAAAAAAACTTAACGGATTATGCTCAGCCTCTTTAAATCTACGCAGGAGACTGCAAGGTCATAATACAAGCTGGAAATACACAGTTGTCTATACAAAGGTCAACAGCCCGTGGATTACGTACCTGCCAATAATCTGACGCTGCATAACACCGTAAGAGAAGCACCATTATATATCGAGCATAATTGCAGAGGCTGGCCAGATCTTACCATCTCCACATAGCAGGCCAGCAACTTCGTTCAAGACTGGACCATGAATGAAGAAGGGAATCACTCCGATCACAACTACGTTACCTTTACAATAAATCGTGCCATATCCGCAACCATAGTCAAACGCTATAATCTCCCAAGTAGCAAAATTAAGAGATTCAGTAATTGCCTTCGACAAAATCTTTTCATAACCATGCCAGGTCTACAAGCAAGCACAATGGGTGAAATCCTAGACATGTTCAAATTGCATCTGTTAACCACATTACGCAATAGATGTGAGGAAATACCAAGCAGACAAATAAAGAAACTATAAACTTTTAATTGGTGGAGGAAGGATGTCCCGCGCGCAGCAAAATAAATGCAGAGCACTGCGTCGCAAATTGGATACGGAGAGACGATTAAATATTGAAGGTACTCCTTTAGAATCATTTAGAAAGGAAAGAGCTGTCCTTTGTAAATAATTAGGATTAGAAAGGAAAGACTTTGTCTACAAAAAATGATCGTCAGTGCTAAGACGTAAAACAGGGGAGACTTCTGCTCTAAAAATAGAGACACGTATGGCATTTTGTGAAAGATTGCTTCCAAGAAGGTTTACAAGCCTACGCAATTCTGTCTTCAAGAATCTGCAGGAATAAATAATGCAACAAATGACATGACAGAAACATTCAACAAAATTCTGGATGCACTCTTCCCAGCAGACTGTCCTTCAAAAGATACAACGGAGCAACAGCGCATTCATGCAAACAATACAGCAGTTAGCACTGCAGATGATAAAGAATTCACAAAAGAAGAAATACAACAGATATTCAAGAACATTATAAGGTATTTCTCCCGCCTTCTTAGCATGCCTTCGTGATCTAACTATCAGCGCACTCGGCGCATATTTGAGGGGTTCGAAGTTCGAGTCCCAGCGAGGGCATAGCTCATTTTTTATGTCTCCTGCTTCGAAATAACCTAATGTTTCTACACTGACGCCCGAACTAAAAAAAGGTGGTAGATGATGATATTACGCTACCACGATTTGGCGATTGAGCCTCCTAATTCCCAGTCGCCCTTTAAAAGGGAGAGTATATAAGGTATTTCTACCGCCCTCTTAGCATGCCTTCGTGGTGTAATACTCAGGACACTCGGCGCGTATTTGAGAGGTCAAAGTTCGAGTTCCGACGAGGGCATTGCTCATTTTTCATGCCTTCTACTTCGAAAATCCCCCGAACTGAAACAGGTGGGGGATGATGATTCTTCACCACTAGGGCTTAGTGACTGGGTCTCGTAATCTCCAGTCGCCCTTTAAAAGGGGGGATATAAGGTATTTATCCCTTCTTCTTAGCATGCCTTCGTGGTGTAATGGTCAGCACACTCGGCGCGTATTCGAGGGTCCGAGGTTCTAGTCTCGGCGAGGGTATGTTCATTTTTCATGTAGCCTACTTCGAAATAGCTTAATGTCTCTACAACCTTCCTTTGAGAAAGCACCTGGCCCAGACCGTATTAATTATGGAATATCGAAAATTATTTATAAAAGTTTTCCAGCATTTTCTTCATGAAGCTTCTGCATGTCGGCCTCTTTCGCACTGATTTCAAAGTCGAACAAGTCATAGTTTTCCTTAAACACAACAAATACCCTAGTAGCCCGAATTCCTACCGTCTAATATGCCTGCTTTCAGCGTTTGCATCACCTACACAAAAGCAACGCAATCAGCGAACACCAATACGGCTTTAAGAAGGGAATTTCACCCCACATGCACTCATGACTATGAAACGCTACATCATGGAGAACAGGAACAATGGCTGCCACAGAGCCATCCTCAGCCTCCATCTTAAGAGTACATTCGATACCTTGCGGTGGCCAGGTATTAAGCATGCACTGAAACAAGCAAGATGCCCAGCAAACATACATCAGGCTTTCACCAGTTACCTCTCGAACCGCAAGCAAATCGTCGTGCTTAACGTTGACATCATGAAACGCAAACAGACACGAGGATGCCCACAAGGATCATATGCCGGTCTCAACTTATGGAATCTGACCTTCAATAGCATATTAACTGCTACCTTGCCTTCACACACAAGTAATAGCTTGCGCAGATGATGTCGCCTTGAGGGAAAACCAGAAACGAGTTGGCGATTTGTGGAACTCAGACCTCTTAGCAGCTCTGATCTCTGAAAGTGCCTTGAAATTGATCATCTAAGAAAGTACATCCAGGTCCCTTATAATTCCGAAAAAGAGCAACATCATTTCAGGAGTCAAAATCAACAATAGCGGGATTAAAAAATGAAAAAAATTAAAATACCTTAGCTTTACGTGGAATGGAAGGCTAACTTGGATTCTGCAGATTAAGGATCTCAAGCAACATACTAGCCACATTTCCCCAAATTCCGACAATTCCAAGGAAACAATTGGAGAATAAATTCACACATTCAAAAAACTCTCTACTCAGTTGTCATTGAGGGTTTCATAGGCTGCTCTAGTCTGGACCCAGCCGATGAAAGGGAGGAAAGTAAAACATCTTCCAGAGTCCAGCGCCTATTTGAGCTAAACATCACAAGGCACTTCACAAGATTTCATCTGTTAAGGTCCTAGCTGGTCAAACACCACTTCACATTCGTGTTGAGCAAGAATCAGTAATCCAATCAGCGTTTAAAATTCTTCTTACTCCCACAAGCTTCTTCGATGTGTAGCATTACTCAGCTATTATGAAGCGCAGCGACGACGCTACACGTTCACTCAGCAATTAAAAGGCAAGGTGCAAACACACACCTGCACCGTCATAACAACCGCAGCAGCAACACTCCGGCTATGTACACGGATGGCTCACGTATGGAAGACGAAGTTGGCAATACACCAGTTCTTTAGCACGAAGAAGAAACTTTAAATCTATGGAAGCAGCCAGTAAGCGATAATAACACGTGTTTCAGGCAGCAGAAGCTATTTCCAAAGTTATCCAGTACATCCCCCAGCGAAACTTACAGGATATCACCATCCATACACACCATATGTCGATACTTCTGTCAATACTCAACCATTACCACACATTTCCTATAGTTGCACAAATCCAGAGAGACTTACGGAGGCATAAACATCATAATATCACGCTTTCCTGAGTGAAAGCGCATACAGCGTGAGTGAAAACAAAATTGATGACAGATTAGCCAAAGAAGCAACATCAGAAAGCATTCATTATTCCCAAACAGAACTTTGTCCACACTCATACTTGAAGAAGCAACTGAAGCGCAACGCACAAATCAAATGGAAAACTTGTAGTAGAGTCATTAAGCTATTTAGAAGCAGGAGAGGTGAAAAATGTGCAATGCCCTCACCGGGACTCGAAGCAGTAACCTCTCGAATACGATTCGAGCTTGCTGACCACTATACCACGAAGGCATGCGAAGAAGTCGGGAGAAATACCTTATAAACTGAGTTTGATGAATGTGAACAAGGCCACCGCACATAATACTGCATCATACAAGACGACAAACGCCACATCACTTCTTCCAGTTAACAAGATTTAATACAGGACATGGTCCCTTTACCGAATATTTTAACAGACACAGCGCCAGCAATACCTAATACCGATCTCTATGTCTCTAGAGAAATTGGTACGCCAGACCATTATTTTACCATCTGCTCACTTACCAGAGAACACCACCTTAAAATTCCCAGTAACAGTATACAAGTCTTCTGCAAGTTTACTGTAAAACAACGTCATCTGGTGGTAAGGATAGCTCATTTTATCGACAAGCTTGCAAAACTTAGGGCTGTCCTACGTCTAGTTATAAAATGTTTTTTAAAATTTAAACCTTTGGGGGAATTGGAACAGTGCCTAAGGTAAGAATTTAATATTCGCTCACTTTGTTTCTAGAAATTTAACTCTCTGCAATACTACTGTATTTGGATGTCACGCAATATATGTTTGTAAATGTCTGTAAAGTGTTGTCTTTAAAATGTGTACTATTGTAAGTGTATGGTGTGCTCAAAGCAATTTGAGTATCTGAAATAGTATAATAATTATGTAAATTATGTAATTATGTCCTGAGCACATCGGCTACAATAGCTTACAATGTTATTTAGTGTATCTTCTAATGCTAGATATGCGGGAACGCAAGACAATGCCACCTCTTGGTAGAAGGATGAGTCTCCCGTTAACTAACAACTGTGGCTGTGCCCTAGCTTCGAGGCTTGCATAATGCCATCTTTCATGACCACATGTTGCCCGTGCTGTCCTAAAGGTCCTCGATATAGAAGGTGTTCGATAGTTGCTCTGGTCAGCAGGTACTTTAGATCTTTCACCCAATAAAAATACCTGGCCGTGGATCACCAAGTAACTGATAAGACACCACTCACCACCAACTACGATTAATAAATGAATGACATAGATTTGAAGCCGCATGGAATGAAGTACCCGTATCTGTCTTTCGAAGCTCAGTTCTACTCGATGCCCAGCCTAATTGCAGCTGTTGCTGCTGCCAGAGGTGACAGCTCTGTGTGTTAAATGCTGCACTTTGTGCATTTCAAATCACTTGCAAATCATATCATCCTCCTATTATATTGCATATGTACAATAAAACAAAGTTTTACTATTTACGTTTCTTCCTGAGGGTAGCAATTTTATGTGTCTCGCAGTGTATATTCAATACAATATTATAACGTATTATATGAATTTATTAATACAACTTACGAATGTAGCATGTTATATGAATACATTCTAAGTCCTTCATTTTCTGTCAGATATCCACTAAAATTCACCCTATCTTCTTTCTGATAAAATGTATCAGGAAGTTATATGCCGAAGCGGATCTGGAAGTTGTAGTGGGCGTTCACATATCTGCAGCCACCCATTTTGCGGTAGTTCCATCCACTGATTCAATACAATTTACAGTCTATTTTACTTATTGAAGATAGTAAAAAGGTAGATGGCATAAGGGTCTTTATGATTTAAATCAGGGATTCTCAACCGGTGGTACGCAAGAGAAAAATGTGGTATGCAAAGAAGTAAAGTATTTTTAACTTAAATTCAAAACTTAAAACCCCAACATCCTGAATGAGTTTTTTCTCTAATGCTCGTAAATTTCTGCGATCTGAGCTTTGTTCAAGAGTGGTGGTGGTAGTAGTAGTACTTTTTAGTGTTGGTACTAAAGGTTTTCAATTTTTGTTTTGATGGTACGCGTAAGTCAAAAGGTTGAGAGCCGCTGATTTAAATGTTAATGGTTTTTTTATACTTAAATTTTTCCAACTGGGTGCCAAGCTTCAGGAAATTAATATTTTCTTAAAGTCATGCCCTTTTGTGTGTCCAATATTACATTAAGCCCTCACAAAATTTGAAGTTTATCAGTCATTAAACATATGGTAAAAAGATTTTACAACTTACATTTTCGGCTTCAGGAACTGCAATTCTGTCATCTAAGCAATTTTCGCGGATATTGGAAGCTCCTTTTTCAGCTTCCAAAACTAAATCTGTAAACAGCGAAACGCCCGTTTCAGCTTTCGGAGGACGATTACCATCTCCAGTTCCTGTGTGAAGCAATATTCACGTATAAAAACAAAACAAAAATTAATAAATTTCTTAAACTGTTGCCTGTTTTACTGAAATCATCGGTAGAACAGGCTTTAGCATTATAATGTAGAGGACATAAGATGACAAGAACTGCAGGAAAGACCTGCATATGCAGAGGCTCTTCGCACATTTTTTAGACGATCTTGCATTTACGGAAATATTTTACCTAAAATTTTTGTGTGTTAAATGTTCTGTTTGGTAACCCTTATTCTTCACTATCTTTCAACATCGTTATTTCAAAAGCAATAGAGCCTTTTGAAGTACTTACTGGAAGAGGAATTTTATCTCATTCCACTTGAACAGCTTTCCAAAGTCCAGGGAGGGTTGTTGGTCGACGTTTGGACAATCCGCTTTTTAAAAGTTCAAAAAGCAAACATCCATGGGTGATACGTCAGTATATTTAGTAGGGATATGAATGAAGGGTATGGCATTGATAAAAGTTTCTTATTCCGTTTTTTTTTTTCAGAAAATTAGCAGTGGAATTTGATATAGGATTGCTTGCTTTGTCTAGATGCAGTTCTATTGATTAATGGCATTATGGCTAAAGAGAATTGTTTCATATTTAAAAATTTGGTACAAAATATGTTCCTGATAATATGTGGAGTTAATCTTAACATCCGTTTGAAAAACTTTCTCTAGAGTCTTTGAACCATGTTTTAAGATTTCTTTCTCCTCTTTGATAATAATAAATAGATCTCTTTTTGTTGCAGTCCTTTAAATGCACCCAAGATTCATCTACTGTGAAAATATTTTCCCATTTTCTTCCGGATAAATGTTTCGCGTAAAGAATTTTGCAGAGCGTTCTGCATTCGTTGATATGTCGTGAAGAAAGATGATGCACATTATGATTTTTCGCCCTTTAAAATTTCAAATCAACATTAATCATCTTGTTTACAGTTGACTCTGAGAAATGTTAATGATTTTACAACTGTCCTTTAATTTGGCGGATTTTTTTTTAAAGTTAAGGATTTTTAACATTTTTTTAAGATTTAAATCGGCACCAGTCCCGTTGTTTACAGCTGACACTAAGCATTTTAATAATTTTGAAACTGTTCTTGGCGGATTTTCCTTTAGTATTAAAATCTAAACTTTGCACCTTTCGAAACATTCCGTTTCTTCCTTGGATATGCATTTGGAACATTGTTTCCACTTGAAGTCGAACGCTGACGTTTTCCCCTATCTTCTTGACAATATTACCTATCTTAGCTTTAGATATCGAAAAAAAAAAAAACAAGGCTTTCATACCGTTTTTCAATACTTAGATAAGAAAAATTTTCTTCGGAAAAAGCACAAAACATAGCCTTCCATCCATTGCTTCTTTAAAAGCTACATTCTACATGAAAACAAAACTGTCAAGTAGCAGACGATACTTTTGAAAACACAGTTGCAGTTAATAAAAATAGTTTTCAAATGGAGAATTTCCATTCTAAAGAATACGTCCATGGCTGGGCAGTCCGCTTTTTAAAAGTCCAAAAGTGCAAAGCGCGTGGATGATACTTCAGGAGGTTTAATAGGGATATGAGTGAAGGTTACTGCCTTGATGCACGTTTCTTTTTCCATATTTTCCAGGAAATTAACAGTGGATTTTGATGTGGGGCTGCTTACTGATCAATGGCATTATGGCTAAAAAGAAGGTATTTCATATTTAAAAACTGGTGTAAAATATCTTCCTAATAATATGTGGAGTTGATCTTAACATTTTTCTCTACTCTCTTTATTGTTAATTTGTCATTATAGGGAAACCAGCAGCTATCCTAAATACGTTTTAAAAACTTTTAGATTCTTTGAACCAAGAACTTAAAATGTTTTTCTCACCTTTGATGATAATATATCAATCTTTTTTTTACTACAGTCATTTAAAACACCTTATTTATTGCTACAGCAATCTTCCATTTTTGCCTGGATAAATATTTCTCATAGAGAATTCTGCAGCTCGTTCTGCGTGCGTTCGGCGGTATGTCTTACAGAAAAACGACATACATTAATTTTGTTTTTGTTTTTTTAAAATTCAAGTCAGCATTAGTCATTTTGTTTAAAGTTGACAGTTAGCATTTTAGTTTTTTTGCTACCTCTCCTTGACTGGACGGAATTTCTTTTAACAATAAAGATCTTAACCTTTTCCAAATTCTAAACATTCCGTTTTTTCCTTGGATGCAATGTTTCCGCTGGAAGCCAAGCATTAACGTTTTTCCCCTTTCTTGTTGACAATATTATTTAACGCAGATTGAGATATCGAAAAACATGGCTTTCACGATGTTTTGATGACAATAAATTTCTTCGAAAAGAGCTCAAACATAGTTTTCAATCCACTGCGTCCTTAAAACCGCCATTTTGTATGTAAATAAAACTGTCAATTCGCTGATGATAATTAATACTTTCAAAAATATAACTGCAGTTGATTTCCAAGCAGACGAATCTTTTTATAGAAAAGCAAATTTCGTCTTAAAAATGTGAGAACAGCCTCTGTATCCATAATATTAATTCTCTAATGCTTGTGAGAAAAATTGATCTCTATATAAAAGCACCAATTAATTTTAATTATGAATATAAAACAAATACTTTCGCTGGTTTTGTGAATAATTTCGTAGAAGGATATAATTTTAAGGGGACGGTGGACTTTTTTTAAATTTTTGTGATTTTTACCAGAAGTTTTATACATATACAGATTATAACATCAGTTTATAAAATATATGTTCAAAATTTCAATTTATTTTAAATTAAAAATTTTTAAAACAAAAAATACCAGTATCGCTTTTGCTAGTCTCGTGTCAGCCGAAATAGAATCAGATCACAGTAATCAAATCATCTTATGATTTATACGAAAGGCTCGTTGTCAAGAGAAGGATAATACACAGACTACCGAGCGAATATTAGGTTTATATGAATGATGAATGAACTGAAATGAAAAAATAAATGCAAGCTTCTTGTATCCTCCCCCCTCCCAAAAAAAAGTCGCCGTAGATACTTAATAAAAAAAAAATGTTGTATTCGTATCATCAAACGTAGGGAAAAAACAAGACTCGAACCCGCAAATACAAGTTCCTAGTACCCGCTGAGTTTTCAACTTGAGGGCGTTACCTCCGCGCTAAGGTACCTTGTGGATGAGTACGGTTTTCATATTTCCCCTTCAGGAAACTGAAGAAGCATCTGGGCTACTCTGAAACTAGTGATAATATTTTCTGTAAATATTTGTTTTAAAATACCCATTGCATTACAACACCACTCCTGGTGTTGAAAAACACAAGAAATAACACTTGAATGCAAAATCTTTAACTCAAGAAGCCACCGTTTATCCACTAGGCAACAAGAGCAACTTTAAATTGATGTAGATATATTTTAAGAAAGATTCAAAATCTGGAATTTCGAAATCCATCACAACAATCTATTTTCTCGCAACAATCTGTTGCATTACATTATTCTGCAAAAATTATCAACCATATATAATTTATGGTTGGTTACTAAGGCTTATTACTGCTAATAAACTTGAGAATTTTCCTTTAAATAATTTATAAAGCTATTTATTCTATTAGCATGTGCATATTTTTATTATTATCTGAAATTTTTATAAGGTTCATCCATTTGACTTTCTTTTTTTCATCAGGAAGAATTTTTTAAAGTGTAAACATCTAAAAACCGTGGTATAAACTAGATGTTTGAAACGAAGGGCTTGAAACTGACTCGTGAAAGTTGAAGTTAAGTCAACTCACGCGTTCTCCGTTCGTCCAGAAAATGCTATTTCTAAGCTCGCTTCTGATTGGTCAACGCTTTCCTCCCGAACGCGTTGGTGTGAACGAGGCTTTAGTGGTATAATGGTAACGCATTTGGCGCATATTTGAGAGGTCCAGGTTCGAATCCCAGCGAGGGCATCCCAGAATTTTCACGTTTGAAGAAACCTAATGACTCTACAGAGTCACTCGAACTAAAAAGGTGGTGGCAAATAATTTATCAGCACCAGGAGCTGACGACTGGGTCCGCTAGTCTCCAGCCGCTCTTACAAAGGGGAGTATTTTCTTCCTCCTTTTGGCATGCTTTCGTGGTGAACAGTAGCACAGTCGGCGCGTATTCGAGAAGTCCAGGTTCGAGTCCCGGAGAGGGCATTGCACATTTTTCACGTCTCCTGCTTCAAAAAATGTAATGGCTCTACAACGCTATTTTGGGCAGTGCTGGCAGGACGCGTAACGTCACATCTTTAAGAGTGTTGCCACTCCGTAAAATCTAAGCTGAATGGTAGCACTCTGAGAACATAGCATTAATCTAATTTTCAAACTTAAATTTTCTAATTTCTTAATAAACCTAGCAATTCAAATGTAAAATAAACACATTTCTTACTATAATAAGTCTTAATTTTATTTTCTAAAAATGTATCTAAATTATACTAAATTTAATTTACTGACGGAGGTGATGGTTGTATAGGAATTTTTGGTGTTTTTGAAAAGTGTATCGTGAGTACTAGTCAGTTTCCGTTACCAAGTCATCAACAAAGACACCCTTGGGACAGATAGTCCTAGTGTGCTTTGCCATATTCAAATAATCTATTTTAATTAATAAACGGTGTTCTTCTGTATCCCAGAGTGAAAGAAATCCATCAAAATCACCAGATGATTTATGAGCCTTATAAAAGTATTTCAAAAGACTTGGAAGTTTTCCACATCTCTGTGGCCTTAGTCTTCTTGAATATTTAAGAATACAACAATAAACCTATTGTTCCTGAAGTTTGTTTGACAATTAAATTAATAATAAGATTTTGATTGAAATGTTGGTTGTCAAAGATGTTTACATAACTTACGAAAACTGATAAAATCCAAATTGCATAATATTAACTTCAGTGCTTTGTGTAGTAAGAAAAGAATTCCTAAGAACATGCTACGCTACGTTGTCATTTACTAACTTCTCTTTTTCTTTTTATGTGCGCAGTCGTTTTCCTAGCTTCTTACACTGCCATTATTTTATTTTCAGAAATTAGATAATATTTACTTTATAAGATTATAAGCATTATTATCCGAAGATTTAAACCTGCTGTGCAATATATGAGAGATTCGTCCTGATGCTTTTTTCTGCATTCTTATTGATTGTTTTAGGTGCCTGAAAACTTTGATTTCATCTATTATAAATATGAAATTATATCTCCAGAAGTTTAATTTTGATATAAGTTTGGAGAAGTTATTTGCAGTTTTAGAGCCAATAATATTCTAGATGCTTAAATTACGTTCTTTTTAATTTTGTTATAAATGCTTATTTTATACACAGTGAAGAAATAACTTTAATCATTATTGATTTCTGTGGCGCCTACTCATCAAATCTTAATTTTAAAAAACGGCCTCTATTTGTGCGTGTAGTCTTCTATACTATTAAAATATGTGCGCTTCTGTCTGTTCATTTGTTTGTGGCATTATCTCCTCCGAAACGGGGGGCGTTGAGTCTCGAGGGAGGTATGCTCAGATTCCAAAAATTCGGGGGAAGCTATTTCGACCATTTTGTTTTTTGTACGACTTTCATAAGCCCAAATATTAATTTAAAACTCTGAAAACGCTAATTTTGCATTCATGTTTCAGAGTGGCAACAGTCTCGGGAATCGCCGGCGATAAAAATGCTTTATTGCTTTAAGTGTTGCCACCGCTCGCTTTAAGATTGTAGAGTCTGCTAATAAAAAATTCGTAAGATTCACAAAATCTCTACATATAATAAAACAAAGAGTCTGTGTGTATGTGTGTGTCTTTCGTTCGTGTTGCGAGTAAGCTAATAGACCCAGGGCCACGAAATTTGGTACATAGGTGTATCTACACAAGAGCCAGTGCACCTCGAAGCGATTTTTTCGAAATTCGAGTTAGAATTTTTTTTATTTTATGTTTTGTGACCAAATCGCGCCATTTTGAGACATAATGGGCTACAGGAAAGCGAGATTTCACTCTATACATTTCATTTTTACATCGTCGTGAAGCGTAGACACTTAGCTATTTTACGAACTTAAAATAAATTTCGTATTTCAATAAATCGATTAAATACGAGTTTATTTAGGAAGGTGAGCTTAACACCTTTTCAGCGGAATTTTTTTTAAAAAAACTTATTTTAAAAAATGTGCTGTTTATTTTCCTTTGATTTTTGGACACGTTGAACTTTAATCCTTTCGACTCCTTTTAAAAAAAGAATTTTGGAAAAATAATAATATTTTGTATTTTTTTTTAATTTTTTAAATGAAGCTTCCGAATACACTTCTCACATCTCAGATATTTTAAAATGTAGTTTTGGCAACAATTTTCCTTTCTTATTGTTGTTGATAGATTTTTGATGAAATTGCATCATTTTGAATAGTTTCATTCTTTTAAAAATTTCGGTTTGGCAACAATTTTTCATCGTATTTCTTATGTTACTGTTTTTAAGAGACTGAAAAGTTTAAGAAATTAAAAAGTTGTTTCTTTTTGCAACGGTAAATTGTTTAATTACTTTATTAGGATAATTAACATTTGTATCAAGGGATATTGCTTATTTCATTGTAATATTATGTTTTAATTATATATAATTTTAATTATAAAAAAGTTTTGCATGATATTTTTTAATCTGTTTAAGTTCTTAATCTGTTTATACCATTTGAGTTCTTAAGATTTTGCAAAGGGAAGTTGGTAAATTTATTTATTAGGATAATTAATATTTGTATTAAGGGATATTGCTTATTTCGTTGTATGCTTTTAATACGTAATGCATTTTTAACTGAATTTTTTTTCCGTTGTTGTTTGTTTCTTTTTCGATAAAATTGTTCTGCAGAGTAAAATTCTGTGCAGTTTTCAAATTTAATGTTTGGTGTTCTCTTTAGGCATTTTTCTGGTACACTTAAAAGCCAGACGAAGGCTGGCCGCGCAGCGGCTAGTATGAAATAAAAATAGCACTGTCATACATTAAATATATTATTATACAGGGTCATGTTCTGACGTTGAAGAAAGCGCGTGGTTTCACGTGACGACATTGTATGTCGAAAGTTTTTCGTTAATGGTCAGCATTTCAAATAAATAGTTGCTGCTAGCAACTTTTTTGTTTCAGATTGGAATAGTTGACACGGTATGCTTTTGCCATGTTAATTCTTCTAATGATATTGAGAAAAAGTTGTTACGAATATTGCATTAAATTTAAATCATGACATCATTCGTTTACGCATTAACCTGAAATATCCAAAGTTTTGTTTCCTGATTGGGCAACAGAAAAATTATTTACGAATTGGTTGTTGCTTGGAAGGAATGAACTGATTTCATTCATATTGGACATGTTTTTATGCACTTTCTTTTCAGGTGTACACAGAACTCATAAATTTTGATTTGGTTGCTGTTAGCAACTTTGAATAGCAACATTAAATTAATAGTTCATTTTATTTTCAGTTATTTAGTACAAAGAACTTATAAATATTGCTTTCCGTAGCCCGCTAGTAATTTTATAAAATCTGATCAGCCGCTAGCCTTTCGTAATTCTCAAATTTTTCTGAGCAAGAAGCAGGACTTTGTTGTCGTTAGCAATTTATTTCATACATTGATGGTTTCAAAAGCAATTTAGACCAAATTAAAGAATTAATGAAATTGTACAGTTTGTGGAATAATATACAATTTTAGACTTTCGTTAGCACTTGCAAGAATTTCAGCTCAAATCATAAATTCCACATCAAGAATTCAATATTTCACTTTTAACGTATTCGGAATTCAGTTATATAAGCTGGTTTTTCACCACTTTGATGCTGAAACTAATAAACTAAAGTAATTAAGTAATTTACTGCGATATATATGGCATCACTCTAACTTAGGAATAGGAAAGAATAGAAGGATATAAAACAAAACTGATTGGTTAAAATTAACACCTTACAAGTTATGCTATATTGCATTTTATATGTAATTGACTTTAGTTTGATTTAAGAACATATATACAAAATTAACTTTACAGGTTGAATTCTTACCTGAGTTTCTTTTATCGTGTCTTTGGTTTGATGTCATTCTGATGCCACTTCAGGTATCCTTTTACAAGAAGTTCAGGAGAATCAGCTGTAAATAAGAAATTAAACATTTTAATCATACGTTAAAAGCTCAGCTGTAAGGAAGTAACTTATTTTAATCATACATTAAAATTTATATTATAATAGAAAGTAATATTTATTAATTAAAATTTAGATATGCTCTGTGATCAGTCTTTAGTGTACTAAACTTTGGATTAGGTTTGAGATTCAGATCAGCATTCTACTTTGTTTACAGTTGAAACTGAGCATTTTAATGATTATACAACGGTCCTTTGAATTCGAAAATTTTCTTTTACCATTAAAGTTCTTACCTTTGCAATATTCGGAACATTCCGTTTTTTCTTTGGATATGTATTTTGAACAACTTTTCTCCTCGAAGCAAACTTATTTTTTCCTTTTTCTTACTGAGAATATTATCCATCGTTGCTTTAGGTAAAGAAAAAGTCATGGTTTTCGCAGCAATTTTAATTAACTAAATACGAATGATTTTCTTCGGAAAGATCACAAACATAGCCTTCTGTCTATTGCTTCTTTAACAGCGCTATTTTGCACGTAAAGAGAATTGCCAAATGGCAGACGGTAATTTACACATTCAAAAATATAGTTGTAGTTAAAAAAATTCTTTCTAAACAAACGATTTTTTTATAGCTAAGCACAGTCGTCTGAAAAATGTGAGAATAAGCCTCTGTATATTGCGATTGTCGGAGCTCTCAGTAATCTGAAACGCATGGTAATCTGAAGCAATATTATCATATGTCATCCTTGAAGATGGCGACATTTCTTACCTTAGATGATTATGTTTACTCAAGAGTAGTTCTTTTTTGTACTCTGGAATTATACAATCTTTGCTTGTGCGACAGTAATTTACTGTTTTAATGCTTTCTGATAATATAACAGAAATATTTTATTCTAAATTCTGAGATTTTTATTCGGATTATTTATTATTTTTATTTCCTTGGTTAATCAAAATGCGTTCACCAATTTAATATCCAGCTCATAAGGCTTTCAGATTTTATATTACGCACAAAAGGGGCGTTTTTTAACGTTTTGTGTGTCACTTTTACTTATTAAATATCATGTTCTTTGCACCTAAACCATACAATTCATTGCAACTGCAATATCACAAAATATTTAAAGCAGCATATCTTTAGAATTTCCGATACATAGTCTGCTGGAGATAAGAATGTTTTCCTTTTTCCGTGCAGTGTTGCCATTGCTAGCTTTGAAATCGTTGAGTTTGTTCATAAAAAATTCTTTAATGTTTGTCAAAATATGAAATCGATAATAAAAGAAATTCTAAATTTCAAATTAGGGCTTTCAGATGCCCATATTCGGTGGAGGATTACGCTATTTAAAATTGATGGCTTTAGGTATCGTTGTTTTATCCCAATGCGAGAAACATATATACATTTATGCAGATTCTTCATTATTTAATTTTTTTAAATATAAATTATTAAAATTTTAAATATTTTGTAGCAATAATTTGAAAAGTGAAACGGGCATTTAAAGTTTTTAACGCAAAATGCCAAAACGATATTAATAGCCCTTCTGAGCTAAGTTTGCTTAATTTCTCTTTATTTTGAGGAAAATACGTTCTTCCTTATTTTACTCCGAAATTTACAAATAGCTATACAGTGGCCTCCGACTAAAATGCGGCTGATGATAATTCATAATCAACTGGATTTGGTGACTGTATTCCACTTTTACCCAGTTGCTTTTTAAACAGAGGAGAATATAAGAAATTTTCTCCTTCGTCACCATGTGCTTTCGTGATGTGATTGGAAGCACGTTTGGTAAGCATAGGAAAGTTATAAACATTGAACATCGGCGAAAAAATTGCAGAATTTTCACGCTTCCCAGCATAAATAAAATTCTAAAATGTCCGTAATGTCTGTAAGGAACTCTTGGGGGGGGGGAGTCTGAAAACTTCAAGTTACCTTTACATTAAAATTTTAAAACACTAAAAAGAAATTGAAAATATAAAACTCTAAGATTTAAAAGAAACCACAATCTGGTCTTCCTATGAAAATTTCTGTTCAACATTTGAAACGATTTTAAACTAAAGATTTTAGGCTTTTGTGGTACACTGCGAAAAAAAAGGGGGGGACAGTTCTATATCTTCCGGTCTACTGGGCCGATTGACGAAATTCAGCTTGTATTTTCCATGGCTCGAAAGCTCGACTTAGGATATGTATTAGATTTATATATAGCATTGTTCTAATATGGGTATTTTGACACAAAATCGGACTTTTTCTGAAACGACACGCCAATGTTTTTCCATATTTCGAATCTACGATTCAAATTATGCCGAACTATCAAGTTTTGTAAAAATCGCAAGATTAGTTTTTAGAAAATTAGCTCTCAAAATTTTAGCTCCTCAATGTTAATTGAATATGGCATATACTTGTTAATATCTCTTTTTTTTTTTTACTAAACTAACTTGGTTGTTCCTTTCACATTTCGAAATTTAAGTTCATTCCAATAAAATTTGCCCATTTTGTATGATTTATTTTTAAAAACCTATATTTTAAAATAAATTTTTCGAAAAAATTTTGAATTATAACCTATAAAACTTTCAACATCATCTTAAAGTAGATGTATTTCTAGGCACACCTGCGAAAAATTAGAGTTTTCTATTAAAAATTTTCTTAGATATACCTGTGTTTTCATACTGATGAGTTTTGAAATTCGGCAAATTTGTTATAAAAGATGATAACGCCAAATGTAGTTTACGCACTTTGTTAAAGTTATTTGAAAGTATGAATACTGGCGTTTTTTTTTTCCTCTCGCGGACAATGTAAAAAGGAAAGGAGAATAAGTTGCTATAAATTAAGAAGTTCGCTGAGTGAATTATTCCTGGAGCAAACTGAAAAAAAAATCGCCAAGATAAATTTTTAAATTTCACGCCAAAAATTACATAATTTAATACCTAGGCATAATTTGAGTCATAGAATCGAAATATGGAAAAAAATTGGCGTGTCATTTCAGAAAAAGTCCGAGTTTGTGTCAAAAAACCTATGTTAGAACAATGCTATATATAAATGTAATATATATCCTAAGTCGCGGTTTCGAGACATGTAAAACGCAATTTGAATTTCGTCAATCGGCCCAGTAGAACGGGAGATATAGAACTGTGACCCCCTTTTTTCGCAGGCTACTCTCTTAGGGTTCTAATCATTGACCTTCCGATTGCTACCATGACGTTCAACCATTACAGCCACACAGGAAAGTGGCGAAAAATTGCCATCTACGACATTTTAGTGGAGTGTCACTATAGAATTTATTGGGGTCCCGAAGCTGAAAACATGAATAATCAGCTAAGCACTCTCCGGGAGTCGAACTACGGATCTACCGATTGCTAGCCACACGTGTTACCAGTTATACCCTTAGAGGGCGTACAGAAACACTGGAATATTTCTATATAATATTTATCTAACGAAATACGAAAATAAGTTTGAGAATATTCTTTAAGATCTAGCTACAGTAACTCAGTCGCAGACACTTAGCCGAGAGACATTTAGCAGACAGTACATTTAACCGACACGTACATGTAACCGGCACGGGCGGTTACCCACAGTAACTGTACATGCGCATGATACACCAAAAGTAACAAATTTAAAGACATCAAAATTGTATTTTTCCCCAATAAAATGTCTTAGACATTTGATAATAACATAATATTTAACTTTAGTTTGTAGTTTGCCATCAGTAACAAACTGCCAAGTACTTTATCCTTATGATGCAAAACAGTTTTAATAACTGCCTGCTAATTACACATCTAGAAAAATTAAAATAAAATTTTACTGACAACATCATGCCCTATTAACATCTTCTACCTGCTAATTAAATTATTAATCATCTCTAAACAACAGAGAATATCATTAATTCGTATGATAGGACATAATTTCGATTCTTACTTTCGACTTTCCAAATTCTAGAGATATTTAATGTCATTAATTAATTTCATTAAGTATTTATTCTCCTGATCAAATCCTAATTGCTTAAAAAGATCATCTTATCATTTAAATATCTTAATTTCGATAATATAATTGGAAACATTCCTATTACTTTTACTTTACTGACAACGTTTATACTATCTCCTATCCCGATTAATAGGTTAAAATATTAATTAGGTTTTTTAATGATTTACTTTAGTAAGCAAATCTCAGCTTTTAAAAAAATAATATTGTTTATTTTAATTTAACAACACAGTTATAATTATATTCTCTTATTTAAAACAGTACGACGTTAATTGGAAAATTTAACAACCATAAAACAAGAGTCACAAATCAGCAAACTAATGTTTTCAGGTAATAACACTTAGAAAAATTATAAAATTCGATGATAGAATAGCTAACATTGAAAGCAAATTTACAGAAAGTAAAAAGAATGCTTTTCTAGCTCTCATTTCCAGGGAAAATATTAAATCGCTTTAGTAGAGTTGCAAACCTACTACCTCATTTCGAGCAGTAAGGCAAATGATTCATTTTCTAGTATTGATGGGAATGCTTATAATGAAAATCTGCAATGCCATTTTTAATATTATGATCGTATCATATCTGCGTACCGAAAATAAAACAAAATCTGATGTATATACCACATAACTTCCTTGTACGGAACATTAAATTATACACATTTTGCATTTCATTTAAATTTATTGGATTGAATTAAATCTACTTCGTCGAGAGCGCATAAACCACAATCGAATAAATGCATTCTAAAATTCACTGTATTTGTTTACCATAGCGACACTCTGGCGCTAGGTTCCCTTAACAGCGTTACATATCCTTGATTTTATAACTCAATGCGCAAAAATTATGTATATTACCTGAATCTAATCGTTAATATCTAATCTTATGTATCTAAGCGTTGCCACATGTTCTGTTCATATTATATAATAAATCTAAAACGTTGCGTAAAAGAAATTAAACAAACAACGACTCCAAAAAGGAAAATAAAAAAGAAAGAGAAAGAAAAAACAGTTTTGCACAGACGATTCAGTATTTCTCATTCAATTAATTCAGTTCTCACTTCACGACAAGGCAAAAATACACAAAAACACAAAAAATCTATATTAGAAATTACGAAGTAAATCTTAAACACTTTTTCCTCGAATAAATTCCATAATGGATTAAGCATGATTTAATTCGAAATAATATAAAAGCCGTTACTTTGTTGTTGCGAAGCAAAGTTTCTCTAGATTGGCAACAAATCCACTACTCTGCTAAGTTTCAAATGTAAACAAATATGGCCGCTACGGCCCGAAAAAATTAGGCTTAGCCGAACTTAAATTTTAAATTGTTGATAATTCTTTGAATATTCCTTGCAGATTTACTAAAGGCATAAAAATCTCAACAGGAAGCTAAGAACAACATAATTCAATCATTTTTAAAACAAAAAATGCACAATTTACAAACATACAAGAATGAAGAAAGTGCACTGAGCCCAGTAGCAAATTTGATTTATATACATATATATATATATATTTATAACAGTAAATTTTATTTAATTATTTATTAAATTTAAACAATTCATTGCGCCATTGCTGCAAGGAATGAAATTTAAATTATAGTAAACAGTAACTACTTAAAATAGTAATTTTAAGATAAATTATAATTTAAACAGAAATAGTGTAAACAAATTAATGCTAATTATGAACTAATCTATAATATCATTTAAATTCAGTAGCATAAGTAAATCAAGTTCAAGTTCAACCAAAACTTGAAAAAAATTCTACTAATTAATAAAAATGAAACTAAAATTTATTAAAATGCATACATGAATGATTGCTGAGTAGGCCGGAGACAGACTTATCAAGGGGAAGTTGCCTCCAAACCTAGCTCCCCAATCATTCAATTCGTGTTTCGTCATTCATGTATTCAAGGGCAATAGTTAAAACCAAAAGTAAAGAACATTCAAAAAAATTTTCCACCTAATTGGTTTGAGAAATTAAAAACCAGGAGTAAATCATAAATAGTGAAACATTCCGAAAAAAATTAAATTTTTCTAATTTTTTTAAAAAATTTTATTTAAAAAATTTTTTTAAATTAATTAAATTAAAATAAAAAAATAAAAAAATTTTAATTTTAGAAATTTTAGAAATTTTAGAAACCCTTGTATACATAAAACCTCCCCGACACGAATATGCATATTATTAAAAAATTTAATATATTAAGTGAAATCTAAACCGAAACTATACAAAAAGAAGAAATTAAATATTTTCAATTATTAAATATATAAATTTTTCGAAAATTCTTAAAAACTACATAATAAATACTGAAAAAAATTAAAATTAAAATTAAAAGCAAGTAAATATAAAGCTTTAATTTAAACTTACCAATCAAAATTGGGTAAAAGTATTGTACAAGTTAATAGATGGCGTGAAAGTAAAGTTTGAGTTGAGGGCCAAATTGTATTGTATTCTTTAAATTAATAGAGGGCGCTAAAAAATAAAGTGGAGTTGAGGGCTAAAATTTGCAATTTGTGATTTAGAAATTATTTAATAAAATTAATTTCAAAAATTTATAAATATTTATTAAATATTTTCATTTCCTAAAGATCAGTAATGCATGTTTAAATTTAAATTAATTAGATATGCAATTGTAATTTTTGTTTTAACTAACCAACTATTTAGTAATGGAGTGGGCTGAGCCAATTAACTAGACACGCAATTGTAATTTTTGTTTTAACTAACCATTTTAACTAACCACGCAATTGTAACTTTTGTTTTAACTAATTTAAAGAATACAATACAATTTGGCCCTCAACTCAACTTTACTTTCACGCCATCTATTAACTTGTACAATACTTTTACCCAATTTTGGTTGGTAAGTTTAAATTAAAGCTTTATATTTACTTGCTTTTAATTTTAATTTTAATTTTTTTCAGTATTTATTATGTAGTTTTTAAGAATTTTCGAAAAATTTATATATTTAATAATTGAAAATATTTAATTTCTTCTTTTTGTATAGTTTCGGTTTAGATTTCACTTAATATATTAAATATTTTTTAATAATATGCATATTCGTGTCGGGGAGGTTTTATGTATACAAGGGTTTCTAAATTTTCTAAAATTTAATTAATTTTTTATTTTAATTTAATTAATTTAAAAAAATTTTTAAATAAAATTTTTAAAAAAATTAGAAAAATTTAATTTTTCTCGAAATGTTTCACTATTTATGATTACTCCTGGTTTTTAATTTCTCCAACCAATTAGGTGGTAATTTTTTTGAATGTTCTTTACTTTTGGTTTTAACTATTACCCTGGAATACATGAATGACGAAACACGAATTGAATGATTGGGGAGCTAGGTTTGGAGGCAACTTCCCCTTGATAAGTCTGTCTCCGGCCTACTCAGCAATCATTCATGTATGCATTTTAATAAAATTTAGTTTCATTTTTATTAATTAGTAGAATTTTTTTCAAGTTTTGGTTGAACTTGATTTACTTATGCTACTGAATTTAAATGATATTATAGATTAGTTCATAATTAGCATTAATTTGTTTACACAATTTCTGTTTAAATTATAATTTTTATCTTAAAATTACTATTTTAAGTAATTACTGTTTACTATAATTTAAATTTCATTCCTTGCAGCAATGGCGCAATGAATTGTTTAAATTTAATAAATAATTAAATAAAATTTACTGTTATGAAACATTATGTTAGTACTTAGCAGCTTTAGCGCTATTTACCTAATTTGTTTCTCTTTTTTAAAAAATTTGTGTCTCTTTTTTAAAAAATTTTTTAAAATATAAATTTTAAAATTAATTAAAATAATTTGTTTTCTAATAATTTCTTAAAAATTAATTAGATATGTTAATTGTTTAATTAGTTAATATAGTAAAACTATAGTTAATATTTAATTTAAATGAATTAATTAGCAATAGCATTTAAATTCCCAGTTTTTTAAAATTTTTATGTCCAAAAATTGAGTTAAGAATTTTTACTTTAAAAATTCACTGTATCGTAGGTTAGCTCCCTCTTTACTTTTATAATGGCTCGTATCAATCACATTAATTTCCATAATTGTCATTCAAGCAAATGACTTACTTGTAAAGTTAATAAAATGCCTTTTAATATCACAGCCACAAAACAAATTCCCTTTTGAAAAACATATAATTGCATTTATCTTATAATTTGTAACACATGAAATCTCAAATATGTAGGACAAACCAAAAATAGTCTTAATATTAGAATTAACAACCATAGAGCGCACATTAAAAAATTCACAACTACTAATTTTAACTCACTTAATACAGCTGAATTAGAACATTTTCAAATACATGATTTCAAAAATATTAGTATAAAAATTTTAGACATTATACCTAAATTCAAAGTTAGATATTTTCAAGAGTCACTCTACATGCTTAAATTCAAAACGCTTTATCCTTATGGACTCAATACATTCAACCAACACATTAAATTAAATTCTGAAATTCCAACTTACAGCCATTTTAAAATATTCAGTAAAAAAACATTACGAGGAACCAGAGCAGGAAATAAACAGAAAACTAAATTCTTTTCAACAGTAGATTTAAAAAAATTGAATGATAATATTAATAATTACTTTTTTACTGACCATTTTACAAAAAATATTATTACTTGGTTACATACTTGTAAGCACAATTTCTTAAAATTTCTTTTAGAATTTGTTAAAAAGCATTTTACTGGACACAAAATTCTCAAAGACCTTATTTTAGACTTTTGCAATTATAAATTCTCTACAAATAACAAATACAATAAATATTACTGCACAATCAACTTTCTTCATCCTAACTATGATAATATTCAGATTGGCAAAATTTTCAAAAAATGTCAAGAACTTCTTCCAACTACTAAAGTACAAATCTCACCTGCCTTCAAGTATCAAAATACTCTTAGCAAATTGCTAATTAACCACCATGATTTAGCTTCTACAGCCCAATGATTTTGCAAAGAGCATCAGTACAAAGATTACGTAAATGAATTTCATAAACATATTATTACAGGCAATTTAGCAATAGTTCAAAACCAACTTTTAAGAAAATTAATGGAAAAAGGTGCTAAATTTAGACCAGTACTGAAAATTAACAAAAATCACAGTTTTAAAAGTTTCATTAAAAATATAGACGAATTTATAGTTAAAACTAGTTACAAATTAAATCTACCAAATTCTACATTTATGGCATGGAAACATGAAGTATTAAAAGAATTCCAGCACAGGATTCAAAGAATTGAATTTAATAGCGATTTACAAAGAAATAATCTCATTATTCCTTTGCAAGATTTAAAACAAAAATTCGTTATAACCAAAATTGACAAAGCAAATAATAATTTCAGCATTATTTGAAAATTGTTTTATGTCTCATTAATTAATACTGAACTGAATAATGACATTACATACAAGCTTACCAAAATACAAGAAAATGTTATTGCAAAAAAGCTAAAGGCATTTCATAAGAAACTGCAAATTTCACAACCATCTAACTACAATAAATTAGCTAATCTATATGCACTCCCAAAATTCCATAAATCACCACTTAAATTCAGATTTATTGCAAATGGTACAAATAATTATAAAAAGAATATAGATTACATATTTGCAATTAAACTTAAAAAAATCTGTAATTTAATTCAACAACTCGTTAACAAACAACACAACTACAGTTGGATTATTTATAATAATGCTCCTGTTCTCAACAAAATTAAAAATTTAGAAATCAAGAACATTAACTGCTATGACTTTGAAAACCTTTATACTTCTCTACCATTAGAAGAAATTTTTACCACTTTAATGCAGCTCCCACAACTTTTTCCTGACATACTTGAAATCCTTTGAACTGAAAAATGGACTACTTATCTAAATTGTGCATTATTTAACAACTACATTAAGTTCAATAATAAGCTCTTCAAGCAGGTGAGAGGAATTCCTATGGGAGCAAACAGTTCTACACAAATATGTAACCTATTTCTATTTGCCTCTGAATATAAATTTCAATTAAGTTTAAATAACAATGATTTAAAGCTTTTTGCACATACTTTTAGATACATAGATGATATAATTACTTTCAATAATAATTCTGCTTTTGAGCAATTCAAAATTTACCCAAATAGTTTAACACTTAATAAAACTAATACAAAACAAGATGCAATTGAATACCTTGACCTGCTCATTATTAAACACAGCAAAGTTAAATTATATGATAAAAGAAAAAATTTCAATTTTCCTACTATTAAACTAATTAATTGGTACTCAAATATCTCTAAAAAAGTAATAGAAAACACGTTTTGTAGCCAAATAATCAGAATAAAAAATATATGTACTGAAATAGAAGATTTAAAAGAAGAAATTTTAAACTTAATTAACGTTCAAGTTGATAACCAAGTACCAACAAAATTTATTAATTTATGTATTAAAAAGGCAGGCATTGACTTTTAATTTGTAATTTTTTCCTCTTTTTAATATGATAACATTATCTTAAACCTTTACTGGAGGATAATGAAAGATGTAGAAGAGTAAAGAAATTATATTGTAAATAATTTGTAAATATGTAAATATGTATATTTAATCAATACTGGATTCTTTACTTTTACTAATAAAGGGCCAACTCTCTTCAAAAGTCTCAATTGTAGCCCGATTTGAGTGAAGATTTAAGTTTTCTTCTTTTCTTCTTTTCTTTCTTTACTTTAGCCAGTATTTAGTAGAGTTTTGATTTACTAGTAGGAATCAATCAATTTTAATTTTAATTTTTTTAAATTTTTAATTTTTTAATTTTTAATTTATATAAAAAAATTTATATCAGTATTTTAGCATTTTTTCTAAAAACTAAACTTTTAAATTTTAAATTAAAAAATTTTTCTAGCAAATATAAAATTAAAGTTTTACTGATTTGTAAATTAAAAAAATTTATAAAAATTTCATTGAAATTTTCGCACTTTTTTTACACAAATTTTCAACATCCACACTATTTACATTACTTGCACATTTTTTGCAAAATTCCTACACAAAATTCCAACTTTTCCCAATTAATAAAAAATTATTTAAAATTTAAAAACTAGAATTACTACTTTACACGCAAATTAATACTTTTTTTAATAAAATTTTTTAAAAATTTTTCTCAACACACTTGCATCTTTAAATTGGCTCAGCCCACTCCATTACTAAATAGTTGGTTAGTTAAAACAAAAATTACAATTGCATGTCTAGTTAATTTAAATTTAAACATGCATTACTGATCTTTAGGAAATGAAAATATTTAATAAATATTTATGAATTTTTGAAATTAATTTTATTAAATAATTTCTAAATCACAAATTGCAAATTTTAGCCCTCAACTCCACTTTATTTATTTAGCGCCCTCTATTAATTTAAAGAATACAATACAATTTGGCCCTCAACTCAACTTTACTTTCACGCCATCTATTAACTTGTACAATACTTTTACCCAATTTTGGTTGGTAAGTTTAAATTAAAGCTTTATATTTACTTGCTTTTAATTTTAATTTTAATTTTTTAGTATTTATTATGTAGTTTTTAAGAATTTTCGAAAAATTTATATATTTAATAATTGAAAATATTTAATTTCTTCTTTTTGTATAGTTTCGGTTTAGATTTCACTTAATATATTAAATATTTTTTAATAATATGCATATTCGTGTCGGGGAGGTTTTATGTATACAAGGGTTTCTAAAATTTCTAAAATTAAAATTTTTTTATTTTAATTTAATTAATTTAAAGAAATTTTTAAATAAAATTTTTTAAAAAAATTAGAAAAATTTAATTTTTTTCGGAATGTTTCACTATTTATGATTTACTCCTGGTTTTTAATTTCTCAAACCAATTAGGTGGAAAATTTTTTTGAATGTTCTTTACTTTTGGTTTTAACTATTGCCCTTGAATACATGAATGACGAAACACGAATTGAATGATTGGGGAGCTAGGTTTGGAGGCAACTTCCCCTTGATAAGTCTGTCTCCGGCCTACTCAGCAATCATTCATGTATGCATTTTAATAAATTTTAATTTCATTTTTATTAATTAGTAGAATTTTTTTCAAGTTTTGGTTGAACTTGAACTTGATTTACTTATGCTACTGAATTTAAATGATATTATAGATTAGTTCATAATTAGCATTAATTTGTTTACACTATTTCTGTTTAAATTATAATTTATCTTAAAATTACTATTTTAAGTAGTTACTGTTTACTATATATATATTTATTTATTTATATACTTTTGGTGTGGCGATTGCAACCAAAATAGGAGGTGCACATCTACATGTTAAAACAGTCCTATATACAAAATTTCAAGGTTCTGAGGCTACTCGCTTTTGAGTTATGCGAGATACATACACACTTACATACGTACGCACAGACGCCATGAAAAAAAACCTCTTCAGAATCTATTTTAAATAAGTTTTATAATTTGCTGGGGGAATAAGAGTCCTTTATTCTGTCCTTACGTACGGTTGTCTCGCAAAAACATCGTTAAATTGCCTTCGATAGCGCTCAAAATGGATATTTTCATTGAAATACGATACACGAAATTTTTCTCGATTACAATACTTCCTTTTTACTTCGTACAAGGAAGTAACAATCAAAAAATGTTTTATTTAAAAGCTTTTCTCTTTTCTACTTTTGACAACATTCTGCTTCGTGTTATAGTAATGGTAATAAATTTTACCCATTCCTCTCTGACGGTTGACACTCAAGCCAAGATAATAAAATTTGCCTTTAAGTAGTGAGATAATTTCAGATTACTCTTGTTTTCCTCATTTTTCCACTATTGCGTATTCAGAGTCGTTCAATGAAGAAGGTTATGCATAAACAAGAAGTTCCCGGTGAACTGCAGCCATAATATCATATGCGTTGTAATTCTCCCTAACCGGTCTTTCGAGTTAAAAATCTTTCTTAAAAAGACATAGTATTTCAAAGAGCTGACAAAGAAAACTATTAATATTTCACGTGTAAAAGATGTGATATTTAGAAATTTATTGGTAAAATTTCAGAAAATTGAATTTTGCGTATAATAATTTTAATTCTAGAGGTATAAGTATGTTTTATTACATCATCTTCGATATGGATTTGTATAAAACGTTGACTAATAGCTCTTCTAGGCTAACGTCCATTTCGGGAAAAAAGAAACGTAAAACTTTACTAAAATGCTTCATTTGAAATGATCTGTACAAGAGATTATTATTGTTATACTATATTATTCGTTAGCTATGTATAGTTAGCTATAGAATTTGTTTTATTCGTTAGCTATGTATAGTTAGCTACAGAATTTTTTTTATTCGTTAGCTATGTATAGTTAGCTATAGAATTTGTTTTATTCGTTAGCTATGTATAGTTAGCTACAGAATTTTTTTTATTCGTTAGCTATGTATAGTTAGCTATAGAATTTGTTTTATTCGTTAGCTATGTATAGTTAGCTATAGAATTTAGATTGACGAAATTCAAATTGCGTTTATCCTGTCTCGAAAGCGCTAGTTAGGATATGTATTAGATTTATATATAGTATTGCCATATATAGTATTGTTATATATAGTATTGACACAAAATCGGACTTTTTCTGAAATAATATGGAAGTTTTTTTCCATGATTCGATTTTACGACTCTAATTATGTCAAATTGCCAAGTTTTGTAAAAATCGCACGAGAAAATTTTAAAAAAGTAGCTCTCGAAATTTTAGATCCTTCATGTTAATTGAATTTGATATATATTTATTAATATATCTTTTTTTTCTTAAACGTACTTAATTCCTTCTTCCAGATTTCAAAATATAGACTTAATCCAAATATAATTCGCACATTTTGTATGATTTATTTTTAAAATTTGTATTTTTAAATATTTTGTATAAATGTTTCAAAAAAATTTTTTTTATAACTTGTTTTGAACGCCCTCTTAAAGTAGATGTTATTTCCCAGGCAAACCTGGAAAAAATTAAGAGTTTTTTATTCAATATTTTCTAAGATGTACATGAATTACATATTGGCGCGTTTTGAAATTTGACAATTTTTTTTAGCAATAACAACGTCAAATGTGGTTTACATACTTTGTTAAATATATTTTAAAGTATGAACGATGATTTTTTTTTCCGCTCGTATGCAATGCAAAAAAGAAAAGAAAAATTAGGTTGCTAGAAGTTGAGAATTTAGCCAAGTAAATTATTCTTGGCGAAAACTGAAAAAAATCGCCAAGATAAACTTTTGAATTTCTCCGTATCGCCAAATTTTACAAAATTTAGGCATAATTTGAGTGGTACAATCAAAATATGGAAAAAAACAATTGGCATGTCATTTCGGAAAAAGTCCGATTTTGTGTCAAAATACCTAAGTTAGAACAATACTATATATAAATCTAATATATATCCTAAGTCGTGCTTTCGAGACATGAGAAAAGCAATTTGAATATCATCAATCGGCCCAGTAGAATGGAAGATATACAACTGTCTCATTTGTTTTCGCAGTGTACATATATTCTCAGTTTTTAACAGTAAATTTTGAATAGAGTCATCACTGTTTTCTGTTTCATTTCTGTTTCCTTTGAATTGTGTATTGCATTCTCAGAAACTGAAACTAGCATTGTCAGTTTAAAAATAATTGTGCAAAATGTAGGGCAGCTGGAAGAATGAGAGACAGATAAATGAATCTAGAGCGTTAAATGTGCTCCAAAACATCATGTCTAGAATGCAGATAGTGTAATGATTTACGTTTTAAAGATAATGGAAGAGTCTTGTTTTATAGAGAAAGAAATCGGTATACTTTCTTCAGGAAGCACTTAAAACTTAATTCGTGTCATTGTGCCATTTGCTAAAATTTTGTACTTCACATAAATGAAGTACCAAAGTTTAGTGGACCACAAGAAGGACCGCTGGAGGGTTGAATTCGTGTCGAGCTTCTCCCGAGCATTAATAATATCTCAGTAACGTAATAGAAGGAAAACTTTCTGCTTTCGTTTAATAAGACGTATGATTTTTAAAATTTACTTAAAAAGACAAGAAGAAACATGACATGAACTTTCAAAGATAAATAAGAAAACAATTAATAAGGCACGCATCACAGATGCTGTGAAAGCAATGAAGTTATAAGGTATTTTCTTCCTTCTTTCTGCATGCCTTCGTGGTATAACGGTAGCATACTCGGCGCGTATTCGAGAGGTCCAGGTTCGAGTCCCGGGGAGGGAATTACTCATTTTTCATGTCTCCTGCTTCAAATTAACCTAATGACTGTACAAAGTGTTAAATTAAAATATCTTTTTTTTCTTTTTTTGGGTGGGAGGCAAATATTTCTGAGCCATTTTAAAGTAAATCTGACAACTAAACAGATGAATTAAAATAAACAAATAAACAATTATTATAGTGTTATCTATTAAACAAAATAAAAACGACAGGTTGAACAAATTAATGAACATGTTAAACATTTGGGTTTTAAGAAATCATAATTTCATTGGTGGTTTTGGTGTACATGGAAGATTTCAAGGACATCCAATTCATCGAGAATTTTTTTAAAATTTTTAATGAAGATTTTACTGAAAGATTGGTGAAGGGATCATTAATAATTAGAATAATGTTTAAGATCTAACAATTTTCCTTTTTTTCTAACGTAAGATTTCTCAGTGAGAAATTTTGACATGATTTTAGTATCGACAATATATGTTTTATCACATTGATAAGGAATGCTATAATAACCACAAGAAATGACATCTAAACTAGAGCCTTTGATGATTGAAACATTTTAATAACAGGAAAGAAACTAATTTATAATTCGACTTTGTTAACAATCTGGAAGCTTCGTAATTAATAAAAGTAAGGGAATAAAGATTAGATTTTTGCCACTGTTTTTTTCATAAAAGCTTCCCCTTTTCTTTAGGAAAAAGAATTTTTAAAAACCTGTTAAATATTGGAAGAGAAAATCGAAAACTTAAATTGCTGTTTTCTCTTACGTAGTAACTATGAAATACTACACTGTCTCCGTGTTCTTAAAATTTCTAATAAAGTACAAACTTTGTTGAAGCAAATAAATAACTTTCGTAGTAGACTCATAGGTAAACAAATAACTGCCACGTTAGGCCTAGCTACCCCTTACACTTTTAAATTGTTGATAATTCTATAATAATTTAGTACAGATTAACTAAAGGCATAAAAACCTAAACCAAAAAGTACGAACAATATTACTAAATCACTTTTAAAGCAAAAAATGCAAAATATTCCAATATATAAGCATAAAAATGCAGAGTTCATCGAAGAGGAAAGAGGGTGTATGTATATGTATATATATATATATAAAGGTGAGGTGAAAGAGGGTGTGTTTAATCTCAGGAAATAAAATAAAATCGCATTAGTTAAATGGCAGATTTCGCAAACTACCATATTTACGCGCATAAATAACAGGTATCAAAATCTAAATTTAAAATAAAACTACTATTTTGAATGTTTTATGTAGAGAATATTTACACTATTAAATTATATTAAAAATTATCCGAAAGTTGGAGTAAAATAAAAAAATATTAGGATCCAAAAATACTCGCGTTTCAGTTGAATTGAAAAATACGTGTCTTTTGACTTGAACTGAAAAATATGTATCTCTCCTTATTATCCTCCTCTATTATTTAACCTTTCTGTTTTCAAATTAAACAGTTTCGGAACTATTTACACATATTTCTATCCAATTTATAGTATTAGAAGCGATTATTTTTTTAACAGACCTACTTCATGAAAATTTTCTTTCAGTTCGCTTTAAAAGGTTAATTCTGTGCTCAATTACATTACCACTATTTGAATTCTAGATAATCAAACTTACCTTGAAGATTACATTTGCAAAGCGTGTAATGATCTTTCATTTGCTTCTCTCTCGACTTAAAACGACATTTAAGAATGAACATCTCAAGAACATCTGTTGAGTGAAAAGCAAACAAAAAAGCGGCCATGAATTTCATTTTGTCGAAAGCTGTTTCGAGGTTTTGACAGAAAAAACAATGCAGCCTCAAAAATAAAACAAATTTATTTCATGCCGACAAATGCTTTTAAAGATTCTTTGTTTTTTTTTCTGCTTTCAAATGATTTCATCAACACATAATAAATAATACGAAGCAATTGTGATCACTGTTTTCTGTTTCATTTCTGTTTCCTTTGAATTGTGTATTGCATTCTCAGAAACTGAAACTATCATTGCCAATTTAAAAGTATTGTATGAAGGGAATATCTCCAAATTTATTGACACGAAAACTATTGAAATTTTATGAAGGGAATATCTCCAAATTTACTGCCACGAAAACTATTCAAATTTTATATAAGTAGCCACAAATAAAAATAACGTACATGTGCACATAGAAGCCAGAATTTTGAATTTCCAATTTGTTTTATTATTTATTTCATATTTTGTAAAATTTTAATGATTTTTCATTAACAAATTCTACGATTTGAAAGTGAGCAGTGCCCCCCCCGCAAAAAAAAAGTTTCAAAAAATCTGATGTGGATATCTCATAACTTCCTTGTATGGCCTATTAAACTGTACATATTTTTTGCTGCGTTTAATTGAAATTTATTTCCTCGAAATTAATTAGAGTTATATTTCTTATTCAAGCAATTCTGTTTTCACTTCAGCAAAGCAAAAATATATAAAAACTCGAAATATCTTCATTAAAAATTGCAAAATACAGAAAAATAAAACCTGAAACACCAACTACAGTTTCAAAAAGGTTTAAAAAACAGTTTTGCAATTAAAATTAGAGCTTCTACGCAAGAACAAGCAATTTGGCCAATGAACAGCAAGACAAAATTCTATGTGAAGAAATATGTACTTAACAAAGTTACACAAAGTTAACTTTTGTTCCCATTGGACAAAAAGACACTGGATGTGGTGCACCAACTGATTTAATTCATTACGCTACGGCTGCTATGCTGATGATACGGCGCTTGCCGTTAAGTCACTTAGCCCCACCATAGCAATTAACAAATTACAGGAAATTATGCCACATATTGAACACTGGTGTACAAAATGGAGGATTGCAATTAATGCCGACAAATCGCAGCTCATGATTATTAGCAAGGAGATTTCCCGGAATCCACCTGATGTAAAACTGAAATTATTTGATACTGAAATTCCACTTGTTACTAAATCTAAATACTTAGGAGTGACTATCAGTCAAAAATTCACATGGACTGAGCATATCAAAAATGTTCGAAGTAAAGCCTATGGCACTATGAAAAGTCTCATGCCTATGCTGGGAAGATACTCTCAACTAGACTTAAAGCGAAAAAGACATATTTACACTGCTATAGTCCGCCCGATTATGTGCTATGCCTCTCCTGTCTGGGCAACTGTTAAACACAGAGACCTACAAAAAATACAAGTCTTACAAAACAAATTCCTGCGACTTATTACTGACGCCCACTACTTCGTTTCAAATGAAACTTTACACAGGGACTTAAAAATTGAATACATTAAGGACTTCATTCATAGAATGAATGAAAATTTCTTTAAAAAAGCACTGACTTGTCCGTTCTTAGACCATTTTGATGTCTTCAACTATTTCATCTATGAAGAAGATAAAAATATCCGTCCGCTCGTAGCCCACCTCTGTGGTTCAAACTTTCCCACGTAGCAATTTCTACCTCACTTGACATTGTATATATTGTATATATTGTACTCTTATCATTTTGCACTGCATATTAATGTTATATTTTACCTGTATATCATGTATTTAAATGTATCTTTTCTATTTCGCACTGTTATGTAACTTCTTATGTTTTTCCACATGTCAAGAACATCAATTGATCTTTGATCAGTCTTGTTTTCTCTTGTACTTTCTCTGGACTTTCTCCCATTGACGCTGGGTCACCCCCCTCCTTTCCACTTCCATTTTTCATTCACCTATCAGGACTTCTCACCGTCATGTGCCCTTGGCATATCTTCAGGAGCCGATAACGCTGCATTGACTAGCAGCACTTCGGCCATACCTATATGGACTGGACTGGACTGGACAGGTTCATAAATAAACAAATGGCTGCCACGTTAGGCCTAGCTTACATTTTTAAATTGTTGATGATTCTATAATATTTGAGTACAGATTAACTAAAGGCATAAAAACCTAAACCGAAACGTAAGAACAATATTACTAAATCACTTTTAAAGCAAAAAATGCAAATTATTCCAATATATAAGCATAAAAATGCAGAGCTCATCGAAACGGAAAGAGGGTGTATATATATATATATATATAAAGATACAATATCTATACCTATATCTATCTATCTCTCTCCCTCTCTCTCTATATCTATCAATCTATCTATCTATCTAGCAGAGCTATTAGCAGAGCGTAGAAGATACGTTAGCAATGGCGGAAGCTAGGGAAGGAATACAGAAGAATAATGACGTAGTTATTGTGCCAAGAGTTTTTATACTAAGTTTGATGTAATTGTAGAGACAATCTATGATTGGTTAATACCAGTTTTAGTTGTCTTTTTCCAGTAGCGTTACTACAACATAGAAAGATCTCGAATTTAGCAGAACAGATGAATTTAGAAGGAGGGCACGAAATCTAGAATGTTAATTTTGAGGTCGCCAATTATTTTTTAAAGCAGCTATCGTATTTTGTTATATTTTACATATATATATATATATATATGTATGTATTCTAAATAAAGGTAATTAACTTTAGATTTTTAATTACTTTTTAATGATGTATAATATATAACTTTTGTTTTTACTTTTGAGTTTGAATTTGAAAATGAGAGTGTCGGGGAATATCTCTTCTAAACTAAGGATATCGTTTAGATTTGTTTTTTATGAACAAATTATATTTAAAAGATTATTTACGAATTTGATTTTGTTTATGAAATTTCTTTTCGCTTAAAATGGACTAATGTCTTCCTATTGATTAAGTATATCGTTCGTGACCTGTGATTTGGCTTTAGCAGAAACATAATTTGATTCTTACTTGGAAGAAAGACGAAAAACCCTCACTGGATTTAATTATTGTTAACTGATAGTAGAATGGTTTGTTCCCCTTGATAAGTCAGTTAATCTGCGATCAATGACAACAGCTACTTTCGCAAAACTTAAAATTTTTACTTTTGATTTTGGCGTTTTTGCGATTAAGGATTTTTTTACGTTTTTAAAGCAACATAGGTCTTGTAAATGCTAATTTAAAATACTAATTAAAACATTGACAAATTTTGTTTCTTATAATAATTCATAGTTTTAATTGAATTTATGTTCCTTGGAGATAGTATACAGAAAGCTTTCTAATTATTTATTTACTTTTTGTGCGGTCAATTGTCTTAAAGAAGGGAGTTGCACAACTAGATATTATAATAGTACCATATACAAAATTTCAACGTTCTACAGCTAATTGTGTTCGAGTTATACGTGATACATACATAAGTACGTACTTACAGATGCCATGAAAAATTCTCTTCTGAATCCATTTTAAATCCCTTTTAAAATCCATTTTGGAAAAAAGTGTTCTTTATTCTGTCCATGCGTACGGATGCCACGGTAAAAATCGCTCAAACTGATATGAGAAAGGTCAAAAAGGAAATTTTTATTGAAATATGACAGCCAAACGTTTTCGCAATTACAATATCGCCGGCTCCTACCAGGATGCAAATTAATTAGCATATGTAAAAAAATATTTCTTTAAATTAAAAGAGAGCTTTTGGCAAAGACCTGTGTTTGTCTCCAAACTCATTCCGTCCAGCTTCTAGCTCTACTTGAATGAGTTTTAGCCATTGCTAGCAATGTTTGCTCAGGAGATTTGAGGTGCTAAGAAAAAAATAACAGTAGAACTTGCCGCGTGAATTTATGTTTTAATTGCTTAACGTTTATCTTAAGGCTTTTTGAATTTACCTTAGGATCTTTAAGATTTACCTTAGGACCTTTAAAGTTTACGTTAGGACCTTGATTTTATACTTTGATTGCTCAAGTTTACCTATCGTATCCTGTAAATTAGGCAAGAAGCGATGACTTGTCACGGTGCTACGTGAGATGTATAGTTTTCTAAATTGAAGAACTTATGAAAAGATTTATTTTAAACTTTCTGCTGAATCGGTGTTATTTCACTGTCACTCTACTGTCTATAGACTCTATAGTGACTATCTGGGGTCTACGCCATGTTTGATTATCAACCCTGTCACCTGACCGTTTACAGAGTCTAGACTGACTATCTACACTGTCTGCCGCATGTCGGATTATACACCCTATCTCTTGACTATCTACTGACTCTAGACGGATTATCTACACTGTCTGCGCCATGTCTGATTACCCACCCTGACACCTGACTGTCTACAGACACTAGACTGACTATCTACACTGTCTATGCCATATTTGATTATCCACCCTGTCACCTGACTGTTTACAGAATTTTAGCATTGAAGCAATTACGTTCCATACTGACTGTCTGCAAAGATCTCCATTGCTCTTGATGGGACCGCAAGACAAAATTCATATTATTCTGACAGCTGTCAATTATACTTGGCACCAAAACAGGTAAAAAAAAATACATAAAATAATTTCATTCATGTGTCCCTTGAACATTTTGTACCTCTCACTTCGATAGGAATTTCTGATTTTTCAGTAATTCTAATTTAACTTATCTACAACGGTTTGAGAAGTAGTTTACTGAATAACTAGTGTAAGTCACAGGACAGAAAAACATCAGCTTAATAGATTTTCAAAAACATGTGTTAGACGCAACTATTAAAAGCAAAACTCGAAGCTTGAAACAGTCCTATTTAGGTATCATAACAAATTAAATGTTTTTAGTTAAATATTTTTCAAAACCAATCTCGGGGAGATTTGCACTTACATGCTTTTTTGCAGTGCGGGAGAAAAATAATATCTTTGTCAATATTTAATTTTTATTTTGCTGTGTGAGCCATTTGAGACCGGTGACGCACTGGCTAGCAGCACTACATGTCCGGGGATTCGATCCTCGGCTTGGGTAAGGTTGACTCAGCCTTTCATCCCTTGAGAGGTTCGATAAAATGAGTACCAAGTTCGCTTGAGGACTAAACACCGGAGGTCCTGCAACAGGCTGTGTACTTGTCCAGGCAAAGATGCGCAAGCACCCCGGACGCCACGGTCTAGAAAGCAAATATCAGGGCGCTGCCGGCCATGGCTCTGTAAGGGCTGTTAGTGCCGCCGAGTTTAGTTTTAGTTTAGTGACTTATCTGCCATGATTTCAAAAATTCACCGATGATTCATATTTTTGTATAAGCTTTACGAATATGCAGATACGATGTTGTGACTTATCCTAAGTTTATTAACAGTTATTTTAAGTTTTGTATCTTTCCTATCTTATTCTAATTTCAGCTTACAATTTCCTGCCAGAACATAATTTCAGAAACGCAGTAAATGCGAATGAGAAAGAGTACTATTTAAATCGATGTTTTACCGACTTCGAGAGAGAGAGAGTCTGATTTCCTGACTAGCGCGTTTCCTTTTGGCCGTTCTCTCTAAGCTACTACGCTCGTCCATACCTTAGACCCTTGCCTTCGTCGATTAAATTAATATTTAGGATCCAACTGTTTAGATTTCTGATAGCTTTGACCTTTCAGATAGCTTAGTTTAATTTAAATTCATTATTATTTAAGCCCGAGTGGAGGCTTTGTGTAAAGTTCCAAGTAGGATCTAATTGTAAATATACTGAAAAATAAAGGGTTGTAAACCCTCCTTAAGTCTTACGTGTTTTGTTCACACACTTAAGCAATTATTCGATCGTTAGTGTTCGTGGGGTTCTAATCTGGAACTTAAGAATTAAATAAGTAAAACCCCACAACTTATCTCGCTTGCGTAACAGCAACATCAGAGCAAGCTCAAGAAATTAATCGTGGCAAGGAGTGCAAGATTACGTCTGTCGTTGGCAACAGCGTTGAGCACCATACAGGTGACAGTACGATTTTGCTCTGTTCCACGCCATTTTGATAGAGAACAAACACTCTCTGGGGGGACAGTTCTGAGGGCTCTCAACCCTCTTTTCCCCCCATCAAGCTTTCAAGCTTTAGAGAGAACTTTCGGCTCGCAGCATATTTTTAGTGCCCCATGCCGTATAGACGGTATACAAAAATCCATACCTTCTTCGGGATTCGAACTCGGGCCCTTCGCTAATGCAGCCAGCGTCACTAACCACTATCGGGCATACTAAGACGGTACTTAATAATGATGAAAAACTATATCCTCTGTATATATCGACTATGCTTTTTAAGCTCAAAGGGCGTTAACTCAGAAGGGCTATTAATTTCGTTTTGACATTTTGCTTTGATTCACTTTTCAAACTGTTGTCAACAAATATTACAGCCCTGTATTACATTTAAAGAAGTTAAGTAAGGAAGAATCTGCATAAATGCATGTATGTTTCTCGCGTTGTGATAAAGCAACAGTACCTACAGCCGTCAAATACTGAATAACGTAATCCTGCACCGAATATGGGCATCTGAAAACCCTAATTTGGAATTTGGAATTTGGAATTTGTTTTATTATCTATTTCCTGTTTTGCCAGATATTAAAGAATTTTTTATTAACAAACTCATTGCAAAGCGAGGAATGGCAACACTATACGAAAAAAAAACATTTTTATCTCCAGCGCGTGGAAATTCTAAAGATATGCTCATTCTAAAAGTATTTTAAGATACTGCTGTCGAATTGAATTTTATGGTTTAAGTTCGAAGAACATGATATTTAATAAATAAAGGTAACACACGAAAAGATGAAAAAAAATGCCCCTTTGAAGCGTAATGTAAATCCGAAAAGCTTTCACATTTTTTTTTTATTTTAAGCTTTTCTGCGATTAGCTATCCTCTTTAATTCACAAGTCATAGTAGAATTCTTTTGACAGCCAAACACTTACAGATCTGTAAATGTTCTTTGTAACTAAGACCGTAAATAGACAAATACAATGTTTTTGAAAATGGATCACGGCTCAGGGGTCTTCCGAATATTTTAATTTTTGGTGCTCAGGATAAAGATGTCAATAAAATACTATTAAAATACCATTGAAATGTATCTAAATCGTTTCAAAATACAGTTGTTTACGCTTTCCTTCTATTGATTACATTTAGAACTTAGTACTGTGTCCTCCGGGAATTGGTCACGCTAAACAAGGAACATTGAAAGAAGGACCAGAATATGGAAAGAAGTTGCATGGTGGTTGTTTACACTGTTTTTTTCTTAATTCTCTATTGTTTTCTGCTATACCCGTAATCTCTGACATCAGTTAGCGTTTAAACCAAGTGATGGTCAAGTAGCGAAGGCCTCAGAATACTGTAGCCTGTTCCTTTAAAATAGGAAATTCAGAGTAAATTTTTACCACCCACCTTGCTTCGTAACCATGAAGATGACAACTATAGTAGATGGTCCATCTTTCCTGACTTTTTTCCCTTCTATCCTCTTCTGTTCAGAAAAATACGCAGATGAAGTAGATGCTTTGAAGGTTGGCTTGAACTAGAGTTTCATATGAATTGGAGAAAATAAGTTCCGTGCGGTAATGGCGACACGGGTTATAACTGCGAATAAAGGGGCTGGCAAAGGCCTTGAAGTGGCTTATCTAAAGAAGTAAACTTTAGTGCAGTCTCATGCCAATTTAAAAATTTCCCAGGTCTAGCCCAAAATGTATTAAAACCATTGCAATATTATTTCGACATAGACACAGATTTCCTGAATTTAACCATAATGTTTTGTAAAAGTTAATGCATTAAGACACGCAACATTGAACTCTCATTTAACATCATACTTGAAATGTATGATATTTTCTTTCAGTTTTGCCATTTTTAGACTTCGAAAATATTTGCAGATTTTTGAAAAAGGCTTTGAGCTTCTTATGGAAAGAAAAATGTGGATAAAATTTATATGGAAAGTCAAAAGAAGAAATAAAGAAAAAAAGGTAAGTTTTCGAGCTTTTTATAGGGGAAAAAAACATAAAAAAAATTATGTCATAAAACAGAATTTTTACCAGTTAATTTTATGGGGTAACTACAGACAATAGGTGTGGGAGCAATACACTTTAAAGCTCAAATGTTGCAAACTTTCACTGCCAATTATAAATGGCGTAACAGGTGCTTGCGAAATCGTTATGTTGTCAGCTGTCAAAAGACTTTTCGCAACGTCCGTCTGATTCTTGAAAACTAAGATCAAGATTACTCATAAAAAGAAAATGATGACCGATTGGGAGGCGTCGAGTAATAAATAGATGTTCATTAAGTAAAGTCTGATTCATTCATTGAAATTCAAGAGCAATAGTTGTAATTGAAAATTGACTTCCGATATTTATCAAAGACATTGTATAGAGCCATCAGATTTGGAAAGCGAAGACAGAATGAGGAACGCAAATGTTATCGACAGTAGAATACCTGAGCATTTATAGAATGCCTGGAATCGTTAAGCAAAGTATGAAACATGAGAATTATTACATACTTTACGCATTACAATACTTAGGCATTCAATAGAATGACAAATGCTCTTTAGGCAAATGAAGAAAAAAAGCTCATGATAAGAGTATTATTTAAAAGACGTTCATTCCTCAAAAATACAAACGTTATTTTGAAAAAAATAATGAAAGATTGCCATTAAAAAACCTTTTATTCAAATTGAGTAAAAAATATTAATGAGACGATCTTGGTACACGGTAATAGACTTGCATTCTCTATCTAGTTGAGACTGGAACAATAAAATCTACCTGAAAATGGCCATTAAATTTAGAAAAAAACATAAGTTTCACAAACAATGCCCTTTTCAACACCTTTAAGTTTTTCTGGCAGGGTTCACAAATTGGATGTACAATTCAATACCATTGCGTGTAACGTTTCTGTATTTGGTTGAGAGTTTTTTGCCCCTTAAAGCCAAACTTTGGCGTTTTTTCCTTTCTTATTGACCATATTATCTATTTTTGCTTTAGATACCGGAAAATCATGGTTTTCACAGCATTTTGTAATAACTGGATACGAATAATTTTCTTCGGAAATAGCATAAACATAGTCTTCCGCCCATTGCTTCTTTAAAAGCGCCATTTTGCATAAAAATAAAACTGTCAAGCAACAGATGATAATTTATACGTTCAAAGTTACAGTTAAAAAAGTTTTTACAAGCAGGTAATTTTTTATAGCAAAGCAAAGTCGTCTAAAAAATGTGCGAACACCTCACGGACTGGAGGAAACGGCGTTTGCCAGAGTCCTCATCTCCTTTTCGTCTTGCGTAAAAGCAAGATTGCTACAAAGTGCTACAAGCTGTAGTGTAGGATGCCTAGGCAATGTGTGAAATGTTTAATCGTTACATACATTGCCGGCCAGTTTCCGGCATTCTATAAAATGGCTAGGTATTCTATAGAATACCGAATTTTATACCTTGCCGATGACACAAATCTGAAAAAAAGTTATTCTAAAATGGAAAGAAAAAGAATTTACTTACCTGCTGGTGTTTGATGCGGATAAGATGGTAATCAAGGAACTCACTATTGTTCATGAGTCAATATTGCTCTAAGAACGTGAATTCAAGCAGAGCAACATGAAAGACGTTCTTCTTGAAGAAAATTAACTTTGTCTTCAAATTAGCTTAGTAAGTAATACTGCTGAAATCTGAATCTTTCATACCATAGGAGTTCTGTTTTAATCTTTCGGTGGTGTTTATCTCTTAAAAACTTCACCTCAATGCCTGTACCTCACTTAACTTCATCTCACTTATACCTCAATGCCTAGTGGTCTACTTGTAATGTAAAAATTCTACAGCTGTTTCATGACTCGTACTTGTCAGGTAAAGCAACGATGTCCGTTTAGAAAAGTAATCTTTTTTCTTTGTTTGTTTGCTTATGCGCTTCAGAAATCCTATTTGTGGTAAACAGCGATAACGGTTAATATGTTACTTTTGATAGTAACATACATATTAGGTCTGGGTAACGGTTCTTTATGTTATTATCAATGTACCATAAAACTGTTGTTGCTGTTTATGCAAGTGGCAATCAGCCGTCCAACGTATTTTGCGATCAGATGCTCAACGTATAATCCCCACAGTGCTTTTTACTTCTTTGTACGAAGTAAAGGAAGTATTGTAATCGCGAAATATTTCGGATATCATATTTCAAAGAAAATATCCATTTCCACCGCTATCGAATGCAATTTAACAATGTTATTCCTGAATCTTAGTCGGATATTATTTTTATTTTGATAGCTGAATCTTATTTCGATGCTATTCCGATATCTGTACTTAAGGACAGAATAAAGGACTTTTTTCCCCCCAGAAAATTATAAAACTGATTTAAAATGGATTCTGAAGAGATTTTTTCGTGGCGTCTGTGCTACGTACGTACGTACGTATGTATATATGTATCTCGCATAACTGAAAAACGAGTAGCTTCAGAACGTTTACATTTTGCACATAGGACTGCTGCAACACGTAGATGTGCACCTTCTATTTTAGTTGCAATCGGCCACACCAAAAGCCTATATGTATATCTATCCACTCTGTTACCCGGCGCAATGAGCCCAGTTTCTTTATTCTAATATGTTTGAAAATTGTGCATTTTTTGCTTTAACAATGATTGAATTATGTAGTTCTTATTTTCCGGTTAATGTTTTCATGACTTTAGTTAACCTACATGCTAAAGTTATAAAATTTTCAAAAATCTAAAAGCTGTTCAAGTGCGGCTAAGCTTGATTTACTTGGGCATAGAAGTCATATTTGTTTACATTTGAAACTTAGCAAAATAGTACATTTGTTGCCAATCTAGAGAAACTAATTTTCGCAGCAACAAACATAACACCTTCTTTTATTATTGAGAATTAAATCATGCTTAATCCATTCTGGAATTTATTTTAGTGAATAAATGTTTAAAATTTACTTCGCAATTTTTAATATAGATACTTTGAGTTTTTACGTATTTTTGTCTTGTCGCTGTATGAGAACTGAATTAATTGAATGAGAAGTACTGAATCGTCTGCGAAAAACTGTTTCTTTCTTTCTTTATTTTTGTGTTAAGATTCCTCTTGCTATTCAGATAACAAAGTATTTGGATATGACAAATGAATAATTACGCTACGACGGGATTCAAGAAAATGCTTTCGATATATAGTCACAGTGTATCTAAAATTTGGCTATTTTCTTTTTGTCAAATCTGGATTTCATAACTAATTTCTTTGTCTTTTTTTCTAAGTATTGGATTCTTGGGTGCATGAAAGTTTGAAAATTTTAAAAAAAATTTTCTGTGTACACCACGTGACTTCCTTGTACGGAATATTAAATTATACACGTTTTTTCCTGCTTTTCATTTAAACTTATTTCCTCGAATTTCGTTACAGATATATTTCTCACTTAATTAATGCACTTCTCGCTTTGCCTAAAATCTCAAATATCTACATTAAAAATTGAAAGATATTAAAAAAATAAAACACCAAATACTGCTAAAACAATTAATTTTTTTAAAAATTAAAACTACAGTTTCTACGCAAAAACAAGCAATTTGGCCAGCGGGCAACAAGGCAGATTTTTCGGTGCATAAAACTACAAGTTTACTTTTGGTCTCATTTGGCAAAAAGGTACTGAAGGCGTAGAAACTGACTTTATTTGTTTTGGACGCTAGGATGAGTCAATATATGGTATAACTTAATAACTTAAATGATAATTGCAGAATGGATTAAGCATATTTTAATTCGCAATAATAGAAGAATACATTCTTTGTTGTTGCAAAGCTTGGTTTCTCTAGATTGGCAACAAATCCACGATTCTGCTAAGTTCCAAAAGTAAACAAATATGGCTCCTATGTTAAACAAAAATTAGGCTTAGCCGCACTTAAACGACTTTTAAATTGTTGATAATTCTACAATTATTGCATGCAGGTTAACTAAAGGCATAAAAACCTTAACTGGAAGATAAGAACAACATAATTCAATTATTTTTAAAGCAAAAAATGCACAACTTACAAACAAATCAGAATAAAGAAAGAGTTCACTGAGCCGAGTAACAGAGTGGAAATATATATTTATGTATATATTTATACATATATTTATATCTTTTGATACGGCCGATTGCAACCAAAATAGGATGTGCACATCTACATGTTATAGCGCTCCTTTATTACAGAATTTCAACGTTCTGAGGCCATTCGTTTTTGAGCTATGCGAGATACATACATACATACGTACGTATGCACAGACACCATGAAAAAATCTCTTCTGAATCCATTTTAAAACAGTTTTATAATTCGTTTGGAGAAATAGGGTCATTCATTCTGTCCTTACGTACATATGTCACGAAAAAAATATCGTTAAATTGCATTCGATAGCGGTCAAAATGGATTTTTTTTTTAAATATGGTACCCGGAATTTTCCGTGATTACAATACTTCCTTTTCACTTTGTACAAAGAAGTAATTACTGAAATTCTTTTAGGGTAAAATTTTGTAATTTATTTTAAATTGAAGAATTGTCTTCTAGAAATATTTATTTTCATATTGCGTATATATATTTCATATTGTGTATATATAATTTCTGAATATACAATATATTTTCATATTGTGTATTGAGAAAAATGGCAGCAGGCTTTGTATCTTCAAATACAAAGTGTGGACGAGTGATTAATAGCAGAAAAAATTATGCCAACATTTAACGCTGCATCGGGAATTCAAAATATATACTACTATGTTGCTTTTAAATTTTTTGTAATTTTTGTGTTGAATTGTGTAAGTGCGAAAAAAAAGATGATTAATATTAAAATTAACCCCCCATCCCCCCAAAAAAGGGTTAGTAGGAGTGAATATAACAGCAGATTGGTAGACTGCGATCTCAGCGAGAGCGTAAAAACCTTAACAAACCCCTTTGGACGTAATTTAAAATCTGAAACCATTCAAACATTTTTTAGGTTAATACCAACTCTTTCAAAAGCATTGTTGTCCTGTACCTTTCAGTTATTTTTTAATTTGTACAGAACAATGTATACTTTGTCTATAAATACAAATAAAAATTCATGAAATGACAAATTTTTGTACGTAGGATTAACGAACGAATTTTGAAATTTTGTACGAACTCAGGAACATAGGATTTTACCGATGCAAAGCGTAGCACGTAATGTTTAGACATAATGTAAAGATAAAGAGAACTGAAAACAGGAATTTTTTTTTCATCTGTTAATTAAATTATGCTATTTAGATGTCGTTAAGACTCAGTTTTTATAAAATGTTTAATTGTGTGTAGAATTCATGCTATTGTTAAAATAGCGAATGTAAAAGAAAAAGTTTTACTAAAATTATTCATTATAATTACGAGTGTTTGTTGTCCAAATATCTAATGTTTAGAATTTTGATAACTGAACGGCGATTCTTTTAACGTTTCTTCCCGGGCACAGTGTTGCCAACCTTAAAAAAAACTATTTTTGTAAAATTTCTCATATTTTAAACCTCAAAATACATACTAAATTAAAATAAATAACAGTACAAATTTCTCCACTCTTACTAGTTTGAAAAACGTAATACAAAAATCATCATTATATGTAACTAAGACTTTCATTAATATTAACTAAATATTCATAAATTTGAGAATGATTTTTTACGTCACCTTGAGAATACCAGGATCGTTATCTTGAAATGATATATTCGGAAAATTTGCATTAAATACTACATTGTTAAAAAGATGCCATTTGTATTAATTATACCATCTACACATTATTTGCAATAATACCGATTGCGATTAAAATTACTATTAGAGAGAAATAGCTTATGAGTTATTAATCGTTGAATTTTGACGTTGTTATATTAACGATTTCACATATAAATCGTTAATGAAACAATTTATAAAAAATAATCCGTAGTTAAAAGAAATATAGCAAACGTATGAAACTCTCTTGATCTATTCAGTTTAATATTTTCAAGAAAGAAGCAGATTCAAGAAAGAATTTATATTTACAAATAAATTTTGCGTTCTTAAAAAATGGCGTAAACTTCTTTAGAACTCAGTAAGCAACATTCAGTTTAAAAAAATATTAATGTTGAAAAACAAATGCATATGGAATTCACTTCTTATGTATTCGAACTTCTTACCTGATTTAAAATAATTTCCATAGGAAAAAAGTGCGTGTTTCCATAATCCGCTTTTAAACTCAGTGTGTTTCAAGAGCATTAGCGAGTCACGAGAATATAAATGTCATTCTTTCTATTCCATAAAAAATTTTCATCTCGTGCGTACAATTTAAGAGGAAATGCCCGGCAACGTAGTTTCACTTTTACAGCACGTTGTGTATTCACCGGAAGCTGCTGTCTTCACTTGTCATAGCCGCGTGATTCCCCTTTGCGGTTGGTATGTTTTTTATTAGCAGAAGTACCCGATAAAAAATCGAGAATTTAAATAAAAATAAATGAATTAAAAAAATCTGAATGGGTTCAGATTTTAAATTACATCCAAAGGGGAGTTTTGTGTGTTACCTTTATTTATTAAATATCATGTTCTTCGCACTTAAACCGTAAAATTCAGTTCAACAGCAATATCGCAAAATAATTTTAAAATGAGTATAGAATTTCTGATACAAAGTTCCACGTGCTTTAGATAAAAAGTTTTTTTCCCCCTGTAGAGTGTTGCCATTGCTCGCTTTTAAATCGTCTAAGTTTGTTCACCAAAAATTCGTTAAATGTTTACAAAATATGAAATATATAATAAAACAAATTCCAAATTCGTTGGATGGCTCTAGGTACCGTTGTTTTATCACATTTGGAAAAATATACATACATTTATGCAGATTCTTCGTTATTTAATTTCTTTAAATATAATACAGGGCTGCAATATTTTGTGGCAACAGTTTGAAAAGTGATTCAGACTTTTAATGTTTCCGACGCAAAATCGCAAAACGTAAACAATAGTCCTTCAGGGACAAAGCCCCTTTGGACTAAAAATAATCTGAAAGTTCTCAGATTTTACATTACGCCCAAAGGGACTGTTTTAGTGTTTCGTGTGTTTTATTAAATATCATATTCTTCGCAATTGAAACACAAAATTCTAATTCAACAGCAATATCTAAAAACAATTTTAAAATGAGGATAACTTTAGAATTTCCGATACACAGTCTCTCGCGCTGGAGATAAAAATGTTTTTCTTTTCTTTTTTTTTTCTGCACAGTGTTGCTATTGCTTGCTTTGAAAGCGTTGAGTTTGTTAATCAAAAATTCCTTAAAGTTTTAGAAAATATGAAATCGATAATAAAACAAAATCCGAATTCGGTCTTCCAGATGCCTATTTTCAGTGGAAGATTACATTATTCAAAATTCGATGGCTCTAGGTACCGCTGTTTTATCACAATGTGAGAAACATACATACATTTATGCAGGTTCTTCATTATTTCATTTCTTAAATACAGGGCTCTAATATTTGGTGGCAACAATTTAAAAAAATGAACCGACATTTATAGTGAACCAATGCAAAATGCCAAGACGAAATAATAGCTCTTCTGGGCTAACGTGCTTTGGGCTAATAATCTGTATATAATATTATATATCAGTAGATAAATAATCTGTATATTTAAAATTGATACTCACAAAAAATAAAAATAAAAGTATCTGAAAGCTTTTACGCCCAAAGGCGTTTTTTTAATGTTTTGTGTGTTACCTGTACTTACTAAATACTATGTTCTTCGCACTTAATCTCTGAAATTCAATTCAAAAGAAATATGACAAAATAATTTCAAAAGCGTATATCTTTAGAATTTCTGATATACAGTCTCGCGAGTTGGAGATAAAATTTTGTTTGTTTGTTTGTTTCCCCCCCTACAGTGTTGTTAATGCTCGCTTTGAAATCGTTGAGTTTGTTAATCAAAAATTCGTTAAAGTTTTACAAAATATGAAATCGATAATAAAACAAATTCCAAATTTGGGTTTCCAGATGCCCATATTCGGGTGGAAGGTTACGTTATTCAAAATCTGGTGACTGTAGATACCGTTGTTTTTTCACAATGCGAGAAACATATATACGTTTATGCAGATTCTTCATTATTTAATTTCTTTAAATATAACACAGGGCGATAATATTTGGTGGCAACAGTTTGAAAAGTTATACGGATATTTACAGTGAATCGACGCAAAATGCCAAAAAGAAATCAATAGCCCTTCTGAGATAATGCTCCTTTGGTTCCAAAATAAAATTCAAATAAACTAATTCCAAAATAATTGGTTTCAGGCATATTCACTCACGCATTTCACGCATATTTTGTTACGTTGTTTCCGTTAAATACGTTCGGTGAAGCAGAGCTTTAGGAATTATTTATAAAAACACAGAGTCTGAAAATCCAAAATTAGGCAGTAGCTTTCCTTAAATTTTGCCCTATTTAGGGTTTTAATATCTCTAATATCTTTTAATTAGTAACTCTCTCTTTTAATCTATTATTAGTCCAAAGGGATTTAGTCCCGAAGGACTATTACTTTCGTTTTGCGATTTTGCGTCGGAAACACAAAAACGGCGTATCACTTTTCAAATTGTTGCCACTAAATGTTATCGCTCTGCATTAAATTTAAAAAAATGAAAAATCTGCATAAATGTATGCACGTTATTATTATTTTTTTTGACGTAGCTTTCTCTTCAAAAATCGTCTGCGTGCGTTGCACGGGAAAATAAAAAGGAATTTTAATTACAGTTCTAAATAAATAGCCAAATAAATGTGAAATTCGTAACAATATTCTCTAAAACTTTAACGAATTTTTCATTAACAAACTCAAAGATTTCAAAGCCAGCAATACCAACG
>KK117203.1:113439-138727 GCA_000611955.2 Stegodyphus mimosarum
AAGATTTCAAAGCCAGCAATACCAACGTTGTACAGAAAAACATTTTTATCTCCAGCGCGTGAGAGCGTGTACCGAAATTTCTAAAGATATGCTCAATTTAAAATTATTTTGCGATATTGCTGTTGAACTGAATTTTATGGTTTAAGTGCGAAGAACATGGTATTTAACAAATAAAGGTAACTCACAAAATGTTAAATAAACGCCCCTTTGGACGTAATCTAAAATCTGAAACCTTTCAGATTTTTTTTAATTAGTACCTCTATCTTATATTGTTCTAATTAGCAGTTAATATCTTTAATTTTAACCTATTTAGGTTTTTAATATCTCAGTTTATGTACTGTTAACATGATTGAAAAATCCGAAATTACATCTTTCGAACATGAATGAAGCCATGAGATGTTCTTTTTGATTAATGAAACAAAATAAATGATGCACAATAATATATTAAAAAAACACTATTAGGATTTCTTGAGAGAGAACAAATAGTTGGGACAAAGATTCGAAGGGGATATTTAAAGCATAAAAAATTTAAATCCTCAGTGTATTTTTTATTGAATTTTTTATTCTATAATAAATGACCTCAACTATCATAGGTTTAATTGTTTTTATTAAAAATACTATTAAAATATGTGCGTGTTTGTTCGTCTGTTTGTAACACCAGCTTCTCCAGAACGGTTTAGAGTTGAGTTTCGAGAGAGGTACCCTCTCCCCTCCCCGGGATTCCAAAAAGTCGTGCGAAGCCATTTCGACCATTCACAACTTCTCACGATTTCAACTAGCCGAGATATTTATTAATACTCTGAAAACGCTATAATGGCAGCAGAGAATTTATTTACGAAATGGTCGTTGCGAAATGCGCGAGATAAAAATTATTAATAGATAGATATTATTATGGGCTATTGCGAGATAATAAAAACTCTAATTGGTAACAATAAATTTATTTTATTTAAGAAAACGTTTATTTTACAAAAAACATTTACTTGAGAATTGTGCGTTACGGAGATATAAATTATTGATTGTTACGGGTTTTTACGAGATATTAATTAAAAACACTGAAAACGCTAATTTGGCAACAAAAAATTTATTTACGAACTAGTTGTTTGCTGCACAAGCCTTTAAGGATTATTCATACCTAACTAGGTAAATTAGAAATGCTACACTAAGCAAAATTATCAAAAATACTAATGTTAAACGACCTTAATTTCTTAAAAAAAAAAAAAAACTGATTTGTACACCACATGACTTCCTTGTACAGAATATTCAATTATACCCATTTTCCCTTGCATTTCAAATAAAGTTATTGGATTGAATTAAATCTACTTTGCCGGTAGCGTATGCACCACAATAGAATAAATGCACTCTTTAAAATTCACTGTATTTGTTTACCATAGCGACACTCTGGCGTTAGGTTCACTTAGCAGAGTTACATGTCTTTCATTTTATAACTCAGAATGCACAAAAAAATTATGTACATAATCTGAAGAATTATCTAATGGTTGACGCAGGTTCTATTTAAATACCATAATAAATCTAAAACGATGTATAAAACAAACTGTACAAACAAGCAAAAAAAAAGAAACAGTTTTTCACAGACTATTCAGTATTTCTCATTCAATTAATTCAGTTCTCCCTTCGCGACAAGGCAAAAATACATAAAAACTCCAAATATCTGTATTAAAATTTGCGAAGTAAATCTTAAACACTTATTTCCTCGAATAAATTCCAGACTGGATTACGTATGATTTAATTCGCAATAATAAAAGAAGGCGTTTCTTTGTTGCTACAAAGCCTAGTTTCTCTAGATTGGCAACAAAACAACTATTCTGCTAAGTTTCAGTATAAACAAATATGGCTGCTATGGTAAAAATAATTAGCCTTAGTCAGCAGTTAAATAACTTTTAAATTATTTATAATTCTACAAATATTGCATGAAGGTTTACTAAAGGCATAAAACCTTACCGGAAGATAAGAATGTAATTCAATCATTTTTAATGCAAAAAATGCGTTATTTAGCAACATATAAAAATAAAAAAAACTGAGCTCACTGAAACGAGTAACAGATTTGATGTATATGTGTATATATATATATATATATATACACTTTTGGTGCTGCCGATTGCAACCAAGAAGGAATGTTCACATCTATATATTATAGCAGTCCTATATACAAAATTTCAACGTTCTGAGGCCATTCGTTTTAGATTTATACAAGATACATATATAGATATGTAGGTACGCACAGACACCATTTCTGAATTTATTTTAATTCAGTTTTGTAATTCGTTTTGGGGTAATAGAGTCCTTTAATCTGTCGTTCGGTACAGATGTCAAGCAAAACATAGTTAAATTGCTTTCGATAGCGGTCAAAATGGATATTTTTGTTGAAATATGGTACACGGAATTTTTCGTGATTACAATACTACCTTTACTTTGTAAAAGAAAGTAATAATAAACTAATAGCAATTTTTTATCAAAAATATTAATTACTACTTAAATATTAGCTCTTTTATTAGTCACCTAAGTGCTCAGCACTTTCAAGAGTTAATCTTATGAACTCTTAAAATTAAATACATTATTTTCAACCTATATAAACCATATATTACTCAGTTAAATTTAGATTATTCGAAATGAAATTAAACAATTAATTATTAGTCTGAAGTTAAAACTAATAGTTAAAAATCGTCATTTATTTCAATTTAAAATGATTTCTGGTATTGTACGTCCAAAAATAAATTACACTTACCGTTTTCTACCATCCGTGTATAAAACTTCACGCAAGCGATCTTTTCCTTCATTTAGCCATTTAGTTTTAAATGTATAACTTCATATATCTCAATCAGGAAAGTGAAACCTAGTGCATGCTCAAAGGCATTTTAGATTTATCTACTATCTGCAAACCAAAAAAAAAAAAAAAGAACAATCTGAGAATGAGACAATAGAAGTTAGATTGTAGATTTTTCTATCATAAAAAAAATTTTTAGAATTCTATGCTATCAAGGTAGAACTGATAAGAATATAGTGAACAAAGAAGTCCGATGAAATAAAGATGGAATTATCGGTATCTTTACTTTTGTAGATAAAAACAGGAACAAATTGCAACTCTTTAGATAAAAGGACACTAAAGGTTTTCCCCAATATTTAGAATAAGGGATGTTTTGAAATTACAGGAAATAATCTGAACTTTGATTTCTTTTATTTACAAACGAATTGGATGATTCCAACTTTTATTATCCGAAATTTTCGTTAAATGGAAGCAAATATTTTATACACATAAAATATTTTAAAAATAAATTTTATCTTCTCTCCATAAATTAAAGATCTAACTCGAAAAGTTAAGTGAACCGAACTTAAGTTATTTTTTATGCATGTTTTTGGTAATTAAATCACAGCCATTTCTTCTTTGTAAACCGTGGAATATCATGTGCTAAAACTTCACATATATCAGATTTCTTAATTTTCACATCTGTCAGTTAGTAAATCATTAATCATCGTCAAAATAATCCCACTGTACCTTTTTTGCGTAGTCAAAAATTAACTCGAAAGAATTCTTCTATCGATACTTTAATTTGGGTTCAGGCTTACTGAATTTCATTTTAAACCATCTAATATTAAAAAAAATGTATCGATTTTGCTATACTTTACATTTATGCTGTCTGGTAATATTTCTGAGATTTAAAAAGAAAGAAATTCGCAATGCAAGCGAAACGTTTCTCTGTCACATCCCAGTGAACTTATCATACTTAATCATTCACTGGAATTTTCTGATTTTATTTCGCTTTTGCTTTCCTCATTATCTAGTTATCTGCGAAACTGATAATAATGAATATTTAAATTATATTTCAAGGATTTTTACGTATCGAAATTTTTTATCATTTTATACGCAGTAATTTTTATTCTTCTTAAATATATGCATATTCACACAGAATCCTAAATATTCTTTCGAAGACTTGGATGGGTATAAGAACACGGGTACCAGACCCTCAAATTCCATGCTCTGAATTGAAATTGGGACAGAATTGAATAATCTAATCCTAAATGACCTTAGGCACATTTAGCGAAAGTTTTGGTAACTCAAATTTCGATTATTGGAATTTTTTTCCCTTGACCGCTGAATTTTGGTTTATAAAATTTTTGTTATATACAACATGGAGGTAAGAAAGTAAGGAGGGGCAAGCCCGCTCTGCGAGTGAAGCACCGGTCCGATGCTTCGGTCTCCAGATGGGATGTTTTTTGTTTAAACTCAGAAGCTCCATTGATAGTATTTCGACACATGCCAGTTCCATCGAAAAACGGGACACTTCCACATAAAAGAAACATTCATTGCGTAATGGATAATAGCAGTTTTTATAGTTTAGTAACATTACTCAAAAATTCACATCTTGGTTATTTTTCGATAACTAACAACAGCGATTTTGATTATGAATTTGTTTTATAAAATTCTAAGCTGTTGAACTACAAAAATATAAATTTTAGCTAAAATGTTATACTTAAAGAATGAAAAATACCTTACAGCCCCTTTAAAACAAAATTTTATACTTCTTTCGATACCTTTGATAGAGTATTCGCTACTTTTATTTTATATTCCAAAAGCATAGTGAATGCACAGAAATTAAAGATTTGCACATGCCGAAAAATGAAAAATATGAAATGTGTATTGGCATTTACGCATATGCTTGGAAAAAGCATTATCTGTCTTTAACAAAATACGTAAATAATTATTAAATTATTTAAAACTGTGTCTGAAATAAAGGATTTATTCATTCATAAACTTCTTTGAAAGTTACTGTGAAGAAATCTAATTATTAAATGTATCTAAATTTATAATAATTATTTATCTAAATATATAATAACGTTAACACTGAATTGTAAACATAAATTGAAATCCTGTTGACAAATCCGTTTGTAAAACTATTTAAGCAAGACTGGTTCGTACTGAAAAGCAATCTATTAAAAGGTACTGTAAAGCAAATTCTATGAGATGCGTACTTAAGGAAGCAATAAAAAGGAGTTTTAGAATAAGTGTTGTTGAAATTAAAGGTAAAAAAGAATCTAATAAGTATAATTAAAAGCCTTATTCCCTTACATTTTTATAATAACTCAGTTACAAGTTTTAAATAATATTTTTAAAAAATCTTTTTTTTATTCCCTTTCAGAAATTTAAGTACATGGAAATCAGCACCAATATTTAACGTATTTCACTATTAAAATAAAAGGTTATCTAATTTGAAATGGACCGAATAGAGCATTAATTCTAAATTGACTTAGATTTTTCTATTTAAAAGATGCCTCAGAAGCTAAAAAAGCTCGTGCCATACTTGAAAAAGTATTTTAGGAACAAGTTCTATTAATAGAAAAGAAATAATTTTAATATTAATAATACAATAAACTTTGATCTTAATTTCTGTAATCTTTAGCCGAATAAAACCGAATTACCTTAAATTTTTTTTCTAATGTAATTAACGAAAACTTGTCAAAATATTTCATTCAAATTAAACCGTTCTGAGCAAACTGTTCTCTAAAAAGTATAGCATTTAACTCCATTTAAAATGAAATGTTGCTTAAAAATGTATTCTTTTCTCATACTTAGGACTCTGAAATATTGTAGAAAAAGAAAATATATACATTTATTTGTATATTTGCGAAGTAATTACAAAATATTTACATCCGATCGTGTCAAACCCATTGAGCTTAATGGTAAGTCGCTGAATGTTTTGGTCACCATGAAGGGATCTCCAGTGTTTCAGAGCAGTGTATGGGAAAAAGCGGTTAAAGCCTCTCCTTCTTACATTCATCTCCATGACAGACAACAAGTTTTAAGAATTTCATAATTATTTTCTTAAATATGCTAAGCCTATTGCTAGTAAAAAGATGAATCCAGATAAATCAAAATTACATGCAGCCTCCCCTTATTGGTTTATTAGGATTTAATAAATAACTATAACCGTGATTTTTACATCTATAGATGTGTCTCTAATAGATATAACTGCGTAAGAATATTTCAAGAATATATTATTATAAAATACGTTCTTCAGAAGTGATTTTTACTTCCTTATACAAAGTAATGGAAGTATTATAATCACGAAAATTTCCAGGTACCATATTTCAACGAAAATATCCATTTTGACGGCTATCGAATGCAATTTAACGATGTTTTTGCGTGACATCTGTACGTAAGGGCAGAATAAATGATTCTATTTCCGCAAACGAATTATAAAACTGATTTAAAATGGATTCAGAAGAGATTTTTTTCCATAGTGTCTGTACTTACGTACGTATGTATGTATGTATCTCGCATAACTCAAAAACGAGTAGCCTCAGAACGTTCACATTTTGTATATAGGACTGCTATAACACGTAGATGTGCACCTCCCTTTTTGGTTGCAATCGGCCACACCAGAAGCATATATATATTCACTCTGTTACTCGGCACAATAAGCCCAGTTTCTTTATTCTAATATGTTTTAAAATTGCGCATTTTTTGCTTTAAAAATGATTGAATTATGTTGTTCTTATCTTCCGGTTAAGGTTTTTATGCCTTTAGTTAACCTGCATGCAATAACTATAGAATTATCAACAATTTAAAAGTTGTTTAAATGCGGCCAAGCCTAATTTTTGTTTAACATAGGAGCCATATTTGTTTACGTTTGGAACTTAGCAGAATAGTGGATTTGTCTCTAATCTAGGGAAACCAAGCTTCGCAACAACAGAGAATGTATTCTTTTATTATTGCGAATTAAATTATGCTTAATCCAGTCTGGAATTATCATTTAAGTTACTAAATTACACCATATATTGATTCAGCCTAGCGTCCACAACAGATAAAGTCAGTTTCTACGCATTCAATACGCCACCAAAAGTATATAAATATATATGCAAAATCGGTACTTTCTGTCTAGGAGTATAATGTCTTAGAATTTACTTCAGAAATGGTTGCCTAGGAGCTCTCAATAATTAATAATTTTATGGAAAACTCGACGACTTAATGGAAACATGAATAGTTGCTACACACTACAAAATGATTACATGAGTAGAAGGAAATAGATGAGATTATTTGCAGACATAGGGAAACTAACATCTTATATACAGAACACCGTCTTTCATCTTAATGGCGGAATCATCTGTGTTCTCAAAGTAAAAAAAAAAGTTCTTTCGCACAGCTTGCAGCGTCATCTGATTAATATTGATGATGCCATCCCATACGTGTATTATGTATATTCTGTTACTCGGCTCACTAAGCTCAGTTTTTTTATTCTTATATGTTGGTAAATTGCGCATCTTTTGCTTTAAAAATGATTGGCTTATGTTGTTCATATCTTCCGGTTAAGATTTTTATGCCTTTAGTAAATCTGCATGCAATATTTGTAGAGTTATCAACAGTTTAAAAGTGCCGTCCAATCGGTATAGTGGTTAGCGTCGCTGACTGCCGTGCCGAAGGGCTCGGGTTCGAATCCCGGAGAAGGCATGAACGTATGTAAATGTATAGTGTCGGTGTGGCATGGCGGCACTTCAAATATGCGGCGAGCCGAAAGTCCTCCCCTGTGGTTTGGTGGAAGAGGAGAAGGGTGGGAGAGCCTCGAACCCGTCCCCTCGAGGTGCTCTCCATCAAAATTGGGGGCGGAACTGAGCCAAATTGCACTGTCACCTGTTAGGTGCTCAAGGCTGTTGCCAAGAACAGGCGTAATCTAGCGCTCCTTGCTACGAGGAATTTCGTGGACTTGGGCTGACTACGTCAGGCAAGTGAGCATAAGTAACAACAACAATTTAAAAGTTGTTTAAGTGTAGCTAAGCCTAATTATTTTTACCGTAACAGCCATATTTGTTTACATTTGAAACTTAGCAGAATCGTGGATTTATTGCCAATCTAGAGAATCTAAGCTTCGCAACAACAAAGGTAACGCCTTCTTTTATTATTGCGAATTAAATCATGCTTGATCCATTTTAAAATTTGTTTGAGGAAATAAGTGTTTAAGATTTACTTCGTAATTTTTAATGTAGATATTTTGAGTTTTTATGTATTTTTGCCTTGTCGCGAAGTGAGGACTGAATTAATTGAAGGAGAAATACTGAATCGTCTGTAAAAAAACTGTTTCTTTTTTTTTTCGTTTGTTTGTTTAATTTCATTTATACATCGTTTTAGATTTATTATTGTATTTGCATAGAACATGTGGCAACGATTAGATTATTCTTCAGATAATGTACATCATTTTGTGCATTTTGAGTTTTGAAATGAATGAGTTGTAACACTGTTAAGTAAGTGAACCTAGTGCCAGAGTGCCGCTATGGTAAAAAAAAATATAGTGGATTTTAAAGAGTGCAATTTATTCTATTGTGGTTTGTGCACTATCAACGCAGTAGATTTAATTCAATTCAATAGGTTTAAATGAAATGCAAGAAAAATGCTTATAAATAAATATTCCGTGCAAGGAAGTCATGCGCTGTATACATCAGGTTTTTAAATCAAAATATAAATAACAGTTTAACCCATCGAGCAGCTATTCCATTGCGGTATGCCTATTTCTGCATCATTTTTACTTCCTTGTACGAAGTAAAGAAAGTACTGTTATAGCGAAAAATTTCGAATATCACATTTCAAAGAAAATATCCATTTTGACCGCATTCGAATACATTTGAACGATGCTTTTACGTGATATCTGTACATGCGCATAGAATAAAGGACTCCCTTTTTTTCCCGCAAACTGATTGTAAAATGGTTTGGTTTGCCTCATGTGATTGCGGCAAAGCCTCGAGGATTATCTGAATAAGGGGAAGAATGCCTGCGTGGAGGACCTTCTAAGGGGAACTGACTCATTTACACGTTACACATGAGGAAAGCCACGAAAACGCCCATGCAGACAACCTGTTCACAGGATTCGAGCCTCAGATCGAACTACTAGTGTTTAGCGACTTTGCCGCTCGGCCTCTGGTAGGCGATTGTAAAATGGATTCAGAAGATTTTTTTTTCGTGACGTTTCTTTGAATGTATCTCGCATAAGTCAAAAACAAGTATCTTCAGAAAGCTGAAATTTTCTACATGCGTCTGGTGTAACATGTAGTTCAGTACCTTTGTTTTTGTTTACAATCGGACGCAACAAAAGTATATATACATATATATCCACTCTTACCCTGCTCGATGAGCTCACTTTTTAATATTTTTTATTCTTATATGTTGGTAAATTGTTCATTTTTTGCTTTAAAAGTGATGGAATTATGTTATGCTTATATTCCGTTCACGCCTTTAGTTAATCTTCATGCAGTAGTATTAAAATTACGAACAATTTAGAATTTGCGTAAGTGTTACTAAGCCTAATGATGCCGCCATTTGCTTGCATTCGAAACTCTTAGTAGAATAGTGAATAAATTGAGTTTCTGCACCAAATGTGTCTTTTTGCCGAGTGGGACCGTAAGTAAACTTTCAGTTTTGGGCACGATAAATCGGTCTTCCTGCCCGCTGGAGGAATCGCTTGTTTTGGCGTACAATATTCTACTTTTAATTGTAAATATTTTTTCAACGGTTTTTAAATGTATCTGCCGTTTTATGCTTTTCTGTATTTTACGATTTTTGATGCAGATATTTTGAGTTTTTATGTTTTTGTGCCTTGCCTCGAAATAAGAACTGAGTGAATTGAATAAGCAATATATCTTTAATGAAATTCGAGGCAACAAAATTAAATGAAATGCAGCAAAATGTGAGTTAAATTTAACAAGCCGTAGAAGGATTTCACTTCAGGTTTTATATTATTGCTTCCTCGTACGAAGTAAAGGAAGTATTGTAATCACTAAACACTTCGAATATGATATTTCAACGAAAAATTCCATTTTGACTGCTCTCGAATTCATTTGAACTATATTTTGGAGTGACATCTGTACGTACGGACAGAATAACGCACTGATTTTTCTGAAATGGAGTGTAAAATGTATTCAGAAGTGTTTTTGTATGACGTTGTACGTACGTATGTATCTATTCATCTTGCATAACTAAAAACTGATTAGGAGTAGATCGTTAATATTTTGCATATAGGACTAATATAACATCTAGATCTGCACCTTCTGTATTCGTTGCAATCGGCCGCTCCGAACGAATATAAATATATAAATATATAAAACAGGAAAGTCGACAACCTTGTATTCGGCGTAGATTTTATAAAATCCCAATCGATTTCGAGGGCAAAACGGGTCCCCTTCATCAGGAGCAAAAAATTCTGCAAAAACCAGAAAGCGAATGCCGATCATATTTATACCCACAAGCGACCAATGGAAAAGCTGATAGGGCCATCTATCGGCAGAAATATTAACTAAAATGAAGGGTTAAGTTAGTAGAATTTTGAAGGCATTAGGCAAGACTGGAATTGAAATCCTTGACTAAACACGATAAATTTTTGTGAATGTGAAAAGCTTCAAGAAAATCCAATTCCCTAATACAACTAGTTTTCTGGAGAATTTTAGCAGAACCCAAATCAGAATTGTGATTTCCAACTATGATTAGCTATTTGAAGATTTGTTAATTTCGTCTTTTCGGACGTAAGATTCATGCTCTTTTATGAGAAACTTTAATGCTCTTTTCGTTTGGACAATATAACTTAAGCCACACTGACACGATATGCTATAAATTTCCCAAGAATTAAAGTCAGAAATAGACTCTTTAAGAGCCGAACCTCGGATTTTAGCTATAGGCGAGAATGCAACTTGAAAATTAAACTTGCGTAAAATCCGTGCAATTGTGTAACTGATAGAAGGATGAAAGGGAAGCACAGCAAGGTTATTAATGTTGTTTCTGACATCAGAATGTGTTCTTAGGTGGCACGATGAGAACTTTCGAACAGCTTTATCAATGACTACGAGGTCCCCATGCTAAGTAATATCACCCGGCTAAGCAAAAAATGGCTTCTTTTTACTATTATGTATTTCGAGCTCTTTAAGTTTGTTCCTCAGAATCTCTTCTTGCTAAGGAACTGAATTATTTAAGATCTGTTGTCCTTGACCAAGGATTTTCTCCCGTAGTCATTGATAAAGCTATTCGAAAGTTCTCATCGTGCCATTTAAGAACACATTCTGATGTCAGAAATGACATTAATAACCTTGTTGTGCTTCCATTTCATCCTTCTATCAGTTACAAAATTGCACGGATTTTACGCAAGTTTAATTTTCAAGTTGCATTCTCGCCTATAGCTAAAATCCGAGGTCGGCTCTTAAAGAGTCTATTTCTGACTTTAATTGTTCGGAAATTTATAGCATATCGTGTCAGTGAGGCTTAAGTTATATTGGCCAAACGAAAAGAGCATTAAAGTTTCGCATAAAAGAACATGAATCTTAGGTTCGTAAAGGGGAAATTAACAAATCTTCAATAACTAATCATAGTTGGAAATCACAATTTGATTTAGGTTCTGCTAAAATTACTCAGAAAGTTGGTTCTATTAGGGAATTGCATTTTCTTGAAGCTTTTCACATTCACAAAAATTTATCTTGTTTAGTCAATGATTTCAATTTCAATCCAGTCTTGCCTTAAAAATTCTACTAACTTAACCCTTCATTTTAGTTACTATTTCCGCCGACAGATGGCGCTATCGGCTCTTCCACTGGTCGCTTGTGGGTATAAATATGATCGACATTCGCTTTCTCGCTTTTGCAGAATTGTTTTGCTCCTGATGAAGGTAGACCCGTTTTGCCCTTGAAATCGATTGGAATTTTACAAAATCTGTGCCGAATACAAGATTGTCTATTTGCTTGTTTTATTTTCCACGTCAGCGTGTTTCTCTTGCGTCTTGATATATATATATTCCCACTCTGTTACCTGGCTCGATGAGCTCAATTTTTTATTGTTATATTTTGTCCAATTGTACATTTTTTGCTTTAAAAGTGGTAAAATTATCTTTTTGTTCGTGTCCGATTAAAGTTTTTATGCCTTTAGTTAATTTTTATGCAATAACTAGAGGCCTAACTGACAACTGATTGTTAAGATTTGAAATTTTAGTAGAGTAGTGAATTAATTCAGTTGGTGCAGCAACTTCAGTGCCTTTTTGCCCAGTTGGACCAAAGTTAACTTTCAATTTTGTTTCACCGAAAATTTTGTCTTTCTGGCCTCTGGCCGTTTGGGGTCAAAATACTAATTTCAATTCTAAAAATTTCTTTTTTTAAAAAAACTGTGTTTAGTGTTTGACGTTTTTTTGTATTTTACAATTTCTACTGAAGATGTTTTGAGTTTTATGTTTTTCTGCCTTGTCGCAAAGTGAGAACTGAATTGATTGAATGAGAAATATGTCTGTAATAAAACTGGAGGAAGTAAGGTTAAATGAAAATCAGCAAAAATTGCATTGAATTGAATAGTATGGACAAGGAAGTCATGCGGTTTCCACATCAAATATTAGAAATGAAAAAGCTTTCATTGCTCTACCGCTATCTTTATATCGTTATCAGTAATATCAGTGAATATATCTGTGTTAAGCCATATTGTTTCACATCTGTGCTAGTATATTGTATTCGACCAGAGCCACAGCATTTTGGGGATAAATTGCAAAGAGATTAACGGGAAGCTTAATTCTTAACTGCAGTATTGGTACTGAAAACGAGGGAAGGGTTTTAGAACTCAAACCAGTGTGTTACTCTTGCGACGTTGATCTTTGAAAACCAGTGTTTACATTTTCCCACGCATTTCTTTCCCAGCATCCAGGATGCATTTATATTCTTCTCAAATTCTTTCAAACAGGTGATTAAGTCTTTACAAAGTATATTTAATCTAACTCCGTATCGCAAATTTTCGCAAAAAAAAAAACAACAACCATGTTTTTACTTCCTTGTACGAAGTAAAGGAAGTATTGTAACCATGAAAAATTCCGGGTACCATATTTCAACGAAAATATCCATTGTGACAGCTATCGAATGCAATTTATTATTGTTTTGCGTGACACCCGTACGTAAGGGCAGAATAAAGTATTCTATTTCTCTAAACGAGTTGTAAAACTGATTCAAAATGGATTCCGAAGAGATTTTTTTTCATAGTGTTTGTATGCACGTACATATGTATGCATGTATCTCCCATAACTCAAAAAAGAGTAGCCTCAGAAAGTTGAAGTTTTGTATGTAGGGCTGCTATAACATGTAGATGTACATCTCCCTTTGTGGTTGCAATCGGCTACACGAAAAGTATTGAGACCAACTATATAATATAGTTTCTTTTATTTTTCTATTAATGTTTTATTGCTTCTGTTTCAATTATTGTCGTTTGACGAAACGCGTAATGGAGTTTAGCTATACTCGAATTTTTCACGCTTTTCCCTTGATAAGTCCGTGACTAACCTCGAGTTAGGCTAAATTGCCATTTACTGCCATTCATTGTTATTTATTCTGGCGATTTTACTTCTTAATTTTTTACGTGTTTAAAATTTTTTTTAAATATTGAATTTTTCACTACCTACTTTTTGATTTTTAATTTTTTACAACTGCTTTTACTTTTTAGTTATGTTTTTGTTCATGTTTCTTAACTCTGGAACTAAGATATCAAATTTACTTTTAGGCGATTGCTTTTAGAATTTTACTCCTTTTGCTTATCTTTCATTTTAATTTTGCAATTCAATGCGCAAAATTCTTGACCATATATGTCTCTACTTTCTTTTCTACTTTCTATAAATTATATATATATATATACACTCTGGAATATATATATATATACACTCTGGAATTTATTCGAGGAAATAAGTGTTCAAGATTTACTTCGTAAATTTTAATATAGATATTTTGAGTTTTTATGTATTTTTGCCTTTTCGCGAAGTGAGAACTGAATTAATTGCCTGAGAAATACTGAATTGTCTGTGAAAAATTGTTGCTTTTTTTTTGGTTTAGTTTCTGTTATGCATTATTTTATATTTATTAAAGTATTTAAATAGAACATGTGGCAACGATTCGATAATTCTTCAGATGATATACATAATTTTTGTGCATTCTGAGTTATAAAAAGAATGCGATGTAAACACTTAGCGCCAGAGTGTCGCTATGGTAAACAAATATAGTAAATTTTAAAGAGTGCATTTTAAAGAGTGCACTGTTTTCGAGAAGGCAACTCTCTCGTATTCATATTGCCTTTGAGAAGGCAACTAGGCAATTAGCTCGTATTCATGCTGCCTTCGAAAAGGCAACTAGGCAATTAGCTGGAGTTTGTTAAAAGCAACTAATTCGTATTCACGTTACAAAAGGGAAAGGCAGCAAAACCTCCCATCCAGCCAGCCATTCACCAGTCTTGACAAGCATCGCTCAAGCAACATTATTTAATTTTTGAACAAATGCAGCGAAATCTCTAGATCAAAATTCTATTCTGGTAACTAATTTGACTTATTTGAAGAAGGAAACAAGCACCATGTTTTGGCTTAATGCACACATCAGTTCAGTGAGAAAAACAAAATTGAAATTTTTTAAGGTTGAAAAGAACTAGATAAACTTCTTTAGTTTGATAAGAAATATTCTGTTAAACTTATGATCCAGAAAATAGCGCACTTCTTCAAACTCTCCAGCATCTTTTAAGTAACGCTCTTAATTTCTCTGTCAGTTACATCACCCCCAATGGTGATGAAATTTATTTTAATTAACCCACAATTTCTTAACTGTTTAATATTTCTTCCAAGTTAGTGACATATTAGTTGTCAAAAATACTGAGTTTTACACATGTTTTATGATGTAACTGTGCGTTGCTGCTCAACCAGTGATAAATAATGGAAACATTCAACACTAAAGAGGAAGAGAAGAGGGGGAAACTTTGGAAAGTAGACCTTTACCGAGAGTGGGATTAGAGAACACTTGCCTGAGGTGTAAAATGGTAGATGATGCATAAATAACAAATTGAATGTTAATGCTAAATGTGTAGAGTCATTAGGATGTTTTGATGCTGGAGATGTAAAAAACATGCATTGTCCTTGCCGGAACTCGAACTCTGGATCTCTCGAATACGCGATGAGTGTGCTTCCGGCTATACCATGAAAGCGTACGGAAAAGAGGAAGAAAATATCTTATAAAAAGTATAAAATACACAGGAAACACAATTTTGAGACTTGCCTTAAATGACAAATTCCATCGGCTGGATTTTGCTGTTAAATAGCAACTGTTGTTGCTGTTGACTCATGCTCACTTATCTGACCTGTAGTCAGTCCAAGTCCACGAAATCTTTCGTGGCAAACAGTACAGGACGACGCCTGTCATAAGCGTCATACAGGCTTTGACATACAGGCCTTGAGCATCATACAGGTGACAGTGAGACTTTGCTCACTTCCGGTCCAATTTTGATGAAGAGTACCCCGGGGGGGACGGATCCGAGGGTCCACCTCTCTTCCCCTACCACTAATCTCTCGAGAGGACTTCGGCTCGCCACTTATTTAGAGTGCCTCCATGCTGCACGAACTGTATATATTTACAAACATCAGTGCCTTCTACGGGATTCGCATCCGGGCCCTTCGGTACGGCAGTCATCGTCGCTAAACACTATACCGTGGGCGGAAAATAGGAATTGTAATAGCGATAAACCGGTTTCTCAGTAAATAGTGAAAAAACATCGTAAAACTTTTACAAATAAATAGACATTATTTCAGTATTAATGCGATCTATATATATGTATATATATATATATATATTATTTCGTCAACATGCATTAGAAAATCTCTCAGAAACTTAATACTAGAAATAAATTTTACAGGAAACGAACTTACGTGTCCTCTGATACAGCATTAGATGAAAAGTAAGTTAAAATTATCTGTAGGCGTTGGCTATGCGAAACCCTTTACAGTAATTTTAGAAATACCGACGGAATACTTTTATTGCTTGAAGAAAAAAGTCTTTCTGCCTAATTTCCTAGAAATCAATAGATTTTTATAAAAATGAGTGACAATAAAATAAAATGTTGCCTAATTTTCGAATTTCGCAACTGTTTTTCATAAATGTTCGGGTACTTGCATAATGCTTCAACGGATAATAATATTAAAATTTATGAAACGAACCTAAATTACTCATATTTTAATCTGTGCAGTTCTTCTCCAGCTTGATGTTCCGCTACCATGTATCTTTTATCTTTCTTCCATCAAACAAGCTGTAAAAATGTTAAAAAAGCATAATGATAGGAAAGGGAAACATACTGTGCTAATTCCTTAAAAATGGTTGCACGGTGGTGTTGATTTAGTTGTATTTGCATCACAAACGAGCACGGCAATTGTCGAAGATGTTTGTTGCTACATATACAGGGTGTTTCAGCAAACAATTACAGACTTTCAGGAGAGACAGAGTACACCTAGACGATGGAATACCACATAGCAATGCATGGTCGGAAAGGCATTTCTGGCGCGGTAGTGACAACACAAAACATAAAAAAGGAAGAACATGAACAGGGGAAGGAAACATGTTCAATATGCATAGTACAGCAGAAATCAAGAAATAAGAACAAAAAATAGACAATCGTCATCATCGAAAAAGGTGTTCAAAATTACGACCCCAGAAGGTTGTAGAGACATTAGAATTTTTTTGAAACAGGAGTCAACAAAAATGAGCAATGCCCTCGCCTGGACTCCAAGCACAGGCCTCTCGAAAAAGCGCCGAGCTTGCTAACCACTACACCACGAACGCATGCCAAGAAGACGGGAGAAATACCTTATAAGTTCTCAAGAAAAAGTTATAGATTGGGAAGTAAAGCCATTTATTAGGGACGCAAATCCTCCTTATTAATCCATGTATTAAAGATTCCTGATAATGTATTTTACTAAATACTTATTTCCTTCCTTTTTTAATTTTATATACACCATCTTTTTTATTATATTTTACCCTTTCATTGTCGTAAAATATTCCTTCAATTTCTTCACCATTTAAATCTTTCGTTCTATAACTGTATGCATATGGGAATATTTTTTTGTGTGCAAGGAAATCATGAAATGCCATCAATAAAAATTCAACACCAAGACAATAACGAACGACTACAACATAAAGTTATTGGATGAATTGAAACTACTATTTGCGGAAGAATTACGAAAGGATTTAATAGGATAACTGAAAATAAAACCTACGGAAAGAACGTTGAGAGAAAACTAGCATTGGTATCGAGTATCTGAGGCATTAAAGACGAAGGCAGGAGTTACAAGTGAAAGAATTCTTAGATTAGACTCAGACCAGAGATGATTCACCAAAGCAAAAATAAACCTTCTTGTCCTGTAGTATGCGTTTCAAATAAAAACCAGGACCAGCTTTGGACATTATCGTTGCAGTGATAATCATCAAAGTAACTTGCAAGGTTTGAAGACTTTGTAACTGTGACCACACCATTGACAGACGTAAAGTCACATATCACTATGTCTGAAATTACAACAGAGGTGTGGCAACGATGTAAAAGACCCTTTGTTGAAATAATATAGATCACTGAGACACATGAAGCTTTCAAATCTGCCATGATCGCATTTGTGGCGGAAACTCAAAAGTAGAAATTCAAATGTAAAGCTGAATTTAAATAACGAATAGCCAAAGGCCACATAAAGTCATTTATCGCGAAATTAGTTCGGACTTATCTGCGTGAATTTAACCATCGGCAAGCATAATGCAAGCCGAAGACTGGAACTCTTAAAACAGCAACCCTAGTAACATGGCCTTCAAGAAGTAGAATATGCTCTGTTTTAACAATCACAACTCCTCACTTATATACACGCGAAATAATTTGCGTTCTGGCGGAAGAAACGAGAAGTGACTGTAAAGTTTCTAAACACAAAATAACTGGTTAAACATATTAAATAAACCTCATAAACTCTTTGAAATAGACCACTGCATCCAAGTACTACAGTGATTAGGAATAAATAAGAGTGTTGATAATGATGAAAACAGATATCCACTTACAGTGACAGACAGGGAAGATTCCGTAGGTCCTAAGTACCCGCTTTAAGTGAAATACTGCCTACAGAATGTCCGGTTAAAGAATCTCTGCGTCTTTCTGGTTTTCTTTGAATGTCTGGCTCCTTTGACTACAACGCCCTGCGTCATCAAGCACATACGCCAAGAAGAATCATTTTAAGAGACCTATAAAGCAAACCGAACGAAAAGAAGAAGGCTGTCTCTCTCTGTCTGAGTTGTTGGTACGCAGTTACAAGAAATGGTGCTTCGTCATGTATATGTTTACTGTTTTCAACACATTAATTCTTGGTTGATTTTTCGTAAGTGTCTATTGAAGGGAGAGAGACTACACCAATCTTCGATAAAAAATACTGATTGGGATTTGAACATTTCAGTAAGACCATTATTATCTGAAAAGAAGTCTGGATATCGTCTGAATTACGCATAACGTTATTACCACATATCAGTCTATTTAACGTCAAATTAAATTGAATGATTTCGCCAAATCTTTATATCAGTTAGCCTTTCCAATTGATTTTCTAAGAACACGCTAGTAGCAAGATTTTTATCACAAATACATTTTGGATTTCCTTATTTTCCATTCAACTCATTCCTGAACTACGTAAATTTAATTGAGATTCAAGGTCGAGTGAGTATATAGCAATTACCTTCTGTGAGTCATCAAAATTAAATGTCAAAAATATTCTGTTTGCGAGTCTTGATATTTGTGGTTTTAGAGAAACAGAACTTTTAATAAGATCTAGGATAGATTTGATTTAATATAGGGTAAGTGTTAATCCCAACTCTGTAAAATAACTAATCGTTTGCATCCTTAACTTGACTATATTTGTATTGCTTAATATGGCAACACTATGGTGCTAGAATAATGTAGTTTTTAAAAGCTTTTAGTAGTTCTTTTGTTTCGCTGCTTCATCGGAAGAAAGATTCAAAATGTTAAATAAAAATATTAAAAATTGTTAAATGGTGTTTGTATTTTAAATTTATATTACAGTCCACTCGGAAATAATGCGACATACCTAAGGCCCGTTAATAGCCGGAGCAGGATCCGTTAAATAAATTGTCGTTTAGAACGTTAAAAGCTTTAAAAACATTAGTTCGAATGTACATGAAAAAAGAAAATGGCTAACTGAGACGATGAACTGAACAGCAAAGATACAGTATTATCATCAGATGAAAAATTAAAATTGCTTAATCGACGTCGTGGAAGCTTTAAAACTAGGATCACGAAATTGGAAACTTTTTAAAAGATTCAACTTTGAATGCTCACAAGATGCGCCTCCAAATCAAATTGGATATGGTTTCGAGTATATTATCTCAGATCGAATCGCTGCAACTGGAATACTACAATGTCGTTGACGAGGAAACTTTATCGAGTGTGGATTTAGAATTTAAAGAGATGGAAGATCGTTTAGAAGAAATAAAGGTAAGCTTACAAACATTATTATTAAAATATGGTTTAGTTGATAAAGATTTAATGAATAATATTAAGAATCCTAATTCTGTTTCTGTTAAGTTACCTGATTTAAGCTTACTAGAATTTGACGATTGTATCGAGAACTGGAGTAATTTTAAAGAAAACATTTTGATAGTTTGATTACAAATAACTCTTCTTTAAATGATATTCAAAAATTGTTCTATTTGCGTTCTGCATTGAAAGGAGGAGCGAAAGCTGTGAAAACTTCAGAAGACAGTTTTCAGTCTTTATTTGAGGTTTTAATTGATAGGTAACAAAATAAATGTTCAATTATTAATTTAGAAATCAAATAACAAAATTCAGTGTTATATTTTCAAATTTTCAAAGGACTAGTTAGGATGGTTTTACCGACCCATCATCCTCAGCTGCAAAAGCGCAAATGAAAGAGATAAGATATAATGATTAGATAAGATAAGATAAGAAAGCCTGGATAGAAGACAAGCTACTGGCGCCATCTGTTTATGAAACCAGAACGAAAACATAATTTCTTTAAATGCTGAAGGCAAAGATGGATTGGAATTAGGGTCGTTAACTAGAACAGAAAGATTTTTTTGAATGGGAAATGCCTCTAGATAATCCAGTTCACCAATGGAAGATGTTTTTTGAATAATTTTGGCAGCAGAAAAATTGAATGTGGGATTTTCGGACCAACAATATTGGGCAACAGAAGACTTCTGTGTTTCCTTTTTTCTAACATATGCCTTATGTTCCTTAACGCGATATTTTAAGACTCTCGTAGTTTGACTAATGTAAATTAAACCATACTGGCAAGGAATCCTGTAAATACCCCAGGAATTCATATCCAGAATGGGGTCTTGGAGTATGGAAATCGGAATTTTATTGATGGGGGAATAAACGACCCGAAAGTTAAATTTCTATAAAATACGTGCAACAATATAGGCAACTGATATAAAGAAGGGAATGACAACAGAATTCTTATAATTTCCTAAAACAAGAGTCTGCCTTTTGGTGTGTTGAGATGAGAATTTTTTAACTGCTTGATTAATAGTTTTGGGTGAAAAGCCCCTCTGAATAGCTGTTGCTTTTAAATAATTTAGTTCTTCATCGAGGGATAGTTTGGAGGAGCAAACTTGAAGAGCACGGAAAACATAGGAATAAAATGAAGCTAGTTTTTGTTTAGTTGGATGACATGATTTGATATGTGACGGAAGGAAAACCGATAAAGGATTACGGTAAACCGCAGTACTGAAGCGATGTGTTACGTGTGACCAGAATGTCAAGAAACGGAAGAGAATTGCAAGGCTCAAGTTCAAAAGTGAACTGAATAGCAGGATCAATGGAATTAATTGTTGAAAGAACTTTATTTAAATCATCTTTATTACCTTCAAACATGGTAAAAGTATCGTCTACGTAGCGGAACCTTACCAGGAAGTTTAAAGTTTCAAACAATTTTGATTCATAATAATGCATGTAGATATCAGCCAGGATAAGACTGAGGGGGCTTCCCATGGCTAATCCCCCAGTTTGCTTGTATTATTTATTTTGGAAAACAAAATCCGTTTGTTTCAAACAGAGTTGAGAGAGAGAAATTAGCTCATCAATTTCGATTTTTGATGCAAGAGAAATGAAATTCCCGAAGTCTGGTTTCTAGACATTTTAATGCACCCCCCCCCCCCACTGAAACATTGGTGTATAATGATTTTACATCAAAAGAAACCATGAGTAAATTTCTAGGAGAAATATTTTTAACCTTTTTTACAAACTCTATTGAATTTTTGTTGTGTGACTTCTAAATTAATATTTGTTCGGCGTGTTATTGTATTTTAATTAAACGTTTCATTGTTAATTCTCATATGAATATTTTAAATTTTGGGAAAATGCATGTTGGATCTTATAAGAGTCTTAGAAATCTAGTTGATATTTTGAACAAAAACCTAAGGGGTTTAAACCCTAATGAAATTAGAAGCTAATGAACTAACGCATCAATACCTAATAAATATTGTTGTTCAAAAGTTAGACAAAGGAACAAGAAAACAATATGGAATGAGTTTAACATCGACTGAATTACCCAAATTTGGTAAGTTCGTGGAATATTTAGAAAAACGATGTCAAATGTTAGAAAATTTACATGGAGTTCAATTACAGTCACTAAAAACTAAAACTTCTTATACAAATAAAACCAGAAATTTCGTATTAAGGTCAAACAATAATTATTCCTGCATATTGCGTAAAAAGTCGCATTTTGTATATAGTTGTTCCTTATTTTTAAAAATGAGTCCACTACAAAGATTTAATATTGTCAAAAAGCATGTAATTTGTATGAACTGTTTACGTGACAAACATAAGCTTGCATCATGCAAATGCAAATATTCTTGTCGCTTGTGTCAAGGAAAGCACAATTATCTATTATGTCGGTCTAACTAACTAATAAACTAAACGTTCCTTGTGTGGGAAAAGACTCTTTCAGAGACTGCAGATGCTCATAATACTCAAAGCATAAACAACCTTAGTCCAGCAGAAGTAAAAACAAAAATCCAAGCCCAACTGGTACAGACTTTTGCTTCTGTAAATAAAATATCAAACAAAACAGTTTTGCTTTCTACAGCCATGGTTAAGGTTTGGTCACCGATTCGGAATGATTATATTTAGCGGCAGAGCGATACTTGACAGTGCATCTCAATCGCATTTTATGACCTTGCAATTTGCTGGGTCTTAGCAAACATAAGGTAAACATTCCTGTTAATGGTTCAAGTGGAAATGCGATGAACATCAAATGGAAAATAAATGACTTTCTTATTAGTAATAATGACTCTCTTATTAGTAATAATGACTCTTCCTTTACTTCAGTAGTATACTTTCTGGTTGTACCTAAAATTACAGACTTACCGTATATACCCGCGTATAAGTCGAGATATTTTGAACAAAAAAAAGACTTCAAAGTGTGGGGGGGGGTCGACTTATACACGGGGCCATAAAAAATAAAAAGAATCGGAAGTTCAAAAATTTCTTTTTATAATGCAGTTGTTTTCTTCCCGCACTCAAATTGGACGACTTATCAAATAAGTGACTTATTTGAAGTAATTTCATGACTTAAATTCGTTCTTTCTTGCTTGGCTGACGGCAATAAGCTTCGTCCGTTAATCATTTTTAAAAGAAAATCTTTACCGAAAAACGTTGTGTTTTCATCAGGTGTGCAGGTTCGCGCCCATGGAAAGGATGGGTGGATGCTAACGGAACAGTCGATTGGCTTAAAAATGTGTGGGATAAAAGACCGGGAGCAGCTTTCAAAAAACCTTCTCTTTTAGTATACGATTCTTTTCGTGGACACTTTTCTGAAGAAGTGACAAAAGTGACAAAACACCTAAAAACGACTGTGGCCGTAATTCCGGGAGGATTGACATCCGTCATTCACCCCCTAGATGTCTGCCTCAATAAGCCCTTCAAAGTAAATGTTAGAAAATATTGGGCAGAATGGATTAATTCCGGTCGACCAACATTTACAATGGGAGGCAACATTAAAAAGTCCGATATTACATTAATTGCTCAGTGGGTTAAAGATGCTTGGAACGAAATACCCTCTGAAATGATTATAAAATCATTTAAAAAATGTTGTATTAGCAAAGAACTAGACGGCACGGAAGATGATGCTGTTTTTGGAAGTGAAAATGACGACGAAGGCTCTAGTAGTGATTGTAACAATACAGAGTTCGAGACTGAAAATATATATGATGACGAGTCAATGACAACAGAAGAGTTCTATGAAATGTTTGGGGAATCTGACCATGAATCGGACGTTGAAGGATTTTGATTTTGTTTATTTACCAAGGTATTTTTTTATCGTATATTTACTTTTTTTTCCTCAGATGATTTTGAATAAATGTAGTACTTAAAAAATATTTCGAAGTTTCTCGGTCGATTTCGGAAGTGGGGGAGGGGTCGACTTATACGCGGTATCGACTTATACGAGGGTATATACGGTAGTTCCTTCATCGGGTCCTCATCCTGAACATGCAAATTTAAGTATGCCAAATCGTTCTACATTAGCAGACCCAAAATTTGATATCCCTGGAAATATAGATATGATTTTAGGGTCTGAATCTTTCTATCAAATAATAAAAGATGGTAGAAAATGCGTATCTGAAAATTTAGTATTTATAAATTCGGTATTTGGTTTGATTGCTATCGAATCCGTTATTTCAGATACCCGTGAAGAATGTTATTATTTAACATCTAATTCGGAAACCATTGATAACCCTTTAAGAAAATTTCGGGAAACAAGAAACTTCCGTTTATCGACCCTTAAGTTCAAGAAACGTTCATTTTCAAGAAACGTACAAATGGTATTGTACCGGTAGATTCGCCGTTCAGATGCCTGCCAAGGAAGAGGAAATAAATAGTCTAGATAATTCACGAATTTTAGCTGAAAAAAGTCTGCAACAAATAGTTAGAAGATTGAAGAAAAGTCCTGATATGGGTAAACTTTATTGTGAGTTTCTTCAAGAATATGAATCATTAGGTCACATGCAGAAAGTAACCGAGAATTACCCGGCTCCTATAATTTATTATTTACCGCATCATGGCGTCTTTAGAGATGAGAAAACTTCTACTAAACTTCGGGGGTGTTTAACGGGTCTGCCCGTTATTCGAAGTTCGAAGCTTGAATGATATACTTCTTACTAGAAAAGTACATGAAGACTTTTTTGACATCATGCTAAGATTTTGAAAGCATAAAATAGTTTTAATAGCTGATATTAATCAAATGTTTAAGCAAATTCTGATAGAACCGGTCCAGATAGATCTGTTAAGAATTTTGTGGAAAACCACTGAACATGAGACCCCTACAGAGTACAAATTGGATACAGTGAGTTATGGCACAAAATGTGCCCCATTTCCAGCTACTAGAGTTATAAAATAATTAGCTTTAGACGAATCTGCTAAGTTCCCCTTAGCTGCCGACGTTGCACTTTCTAGCATTTATATGGATGATATTATAAGCGGTAGCTAAGATATCAAAACTTGTAAAGTTCATAAGATCAGTTAACTAAAATTTTTCAGACATGTAGCAAGAGTTTACATACACTGTAAAAAATTTTAGTCCAACGTTACACCATTTAATGGTTCAAAATCAAAGATAGTACCAAAACATGGTTCACTTGGTTTTACGTTTCACTGATATTTGGTGAAACGATCCAACTAGGTAAAAGTTTCACTATTTTTAAGAAATACTTTGCAGCCAATCAAACCGAAGCATTCAGCGCATGCCTGGTATTCCCGTGATTCCATCTTTAAAAAGTTTAATGGCGGCTGTTTGAATCTGTTAACGGATAGTCGGTTGTGTATTCGATAATTACAAGGTACGTATATTTTTGGTTTGTTTCCTTTTTTGATTTATTATTAATGAAATGTAAGATACAAAATGGTGTTAAAAGGCATTCGCAGTAACTTTTTAATGATTTTGTTGGAATGAGTCAAGGTCCGTAGAAAGAAATTCATAATTGGAATTTCTTTTATTTCAACATTTAAATATCACTACACTACATATTTTCCAGTTCTTGTGAAATGTGGGTTTTCAGTCTGTTGAAGATAAAATGAGCAACGGTATAAACAGCTGAATCTTGAATGGCAAATTCTGTAACGAAGTTTGAAAGATTTCCGATGAAACAATAAATTACTGAGGGAACTTTTCGTAATTAAGACTTACTCTACACAGTAAACAATATTTTAGGTAGTTAAGTTTCGACTCCAAATATTAGAATATTTACTTTTCCGATGAAAAACAGAAAATATTTCAAAAGGAAATACGAAACTACTATTAGCAGATGCTACAGAGAACTTCAGTGACGTCACAGCCGAACGAGTCGCTGGCTTTTCGTTTGTTTACCCCAAGTGAGCTAACCTTTTCTTTCTACGGACCTTGGGAATGAGTGGCGTTAGTAGGGGGGTCGCGAGACTACTGAAAGGGGGTCGCAAAGATCTGATACTTTTCAATCATTATAA